>CAUYQU010084683.1:0-55993 GCA_963574635.1 Cheracebus regulus | reverse complement strand
TGTGTGTCACAATTTATTTTTTTTGAGGCAGGGTTTTGTTCTTGTTGCCCAGGCTGGATTGCAATGGCATAATCTTGGCTCACTGCAACCTCTGCCTCCCAGATTCAAGCAATTCTCCTGCCTCAGCTTCCCAAGCAGCTGGGATTACAGGAACCTGCCACCACACTAATTTTTTTGTATTTAGTAGAGACAAGTTTTCACCATGTTGACCAGGCCGGTCTCAAACTACTGAACTCAGGCAATCCATCTACCTCAACCTCCCAAAGTGCTGGGATCACAGATGTGAGCCACTGTGCCTGTCCTTGGCCCCACAATTTCTTTAACTACTCATTTATTGATGGGCATTTGGGCTGGTTTCATATTTTTACAATTGCTAATTGTACTGCTATAAACATGTGTGTGCAAGAATCTTTTTTGTATAATGACTTCTTTTTCTCTGGGTAGATACCCAGTAGTGGGATTGCTGCACCAAATGGTAAGACTGCTAGAATTTCATTAAAATGTGTGGTTGAGGTCATTGCTCCAAACGCTATCAGAGTTTTAGTTGCTTCTAGATTCCCAAAGCTACATGTGAGAATGCGAGGTACTTAGTTTTCAAATCCTGGCTTTGTGGTCTCGGCTAGGATAACTTTTAACCTCTTTGGGCTTTATTTTTCACATCTGCAAGTAGTAGTATTATTATTGTTGTTATAATCATTATTACAGAGTTGTTGTCAGAATTGAAGGTGTATGTAAAGTATCTGGAACATATTATATCAGGCATTCTGTCAATCAGCTTGGGCAAAAGAGAAAGGCCCTGAATCATAAGGCTTAAACATTTAAAGTTTCTTATGGGAATAGAGGGAGTTGAGCTGGCTTTGATCACGGGCTACCCAGGAATATAAAGGCCACTTTTGATCTCTAATAGCATTTGTAAGCTATCTTCTGAGTTATGTTTCTGTTATCTTTAACTTTTCAGGAAATTCTTGATAAAAATTATAGCCTCGTCTTAGTTGTGCAACAGGAATTTTGAAGAGCAGCTACCCTCCCCAAAGCCACTGAGGGAATACCAGCAGAATCACACTGGAAGGTTGGTGTTCACAGAAGACCACAAGTTTGAGAAGGTCAATTCAGCTGTAGCAGCTGAGCAACTGTAGGACAAGTCTGCTGGAATCTGAAAACCTGAGACCTTTGTCCTGGAAGATATATGGTATGGTTCCCTGGGGTTCTCAGAAATGACTGAGATGACATTCTGAGAGAAGCTAAGTTTTGGAAATTAGGCCAGAGACTTGTGCCAAAATTGTGGATAAAGAGGAAGTACCTGTTTGGGTTGTAGTGACAGGCTGTTGAGACTGGAGAAGTAAGCATCACACTCAACTTACCACATACTATGAGGAGCAAAAGAGTTGTAGAAGAGAGACTTAGCCCCATCATCAGAGCTCTTTGGGGAAACTGTGGGTGCTTGGGATTACCTCCATATATCAGATATTCAAATTAGCATTGCACACCAGCGACCTCTTCAGGTGGGGTGGACTTGTAAAAACACTGAGAATGGTTGTGAAACTGGAATGTGCTGCTGTGACTTCTGTTTTATTTTTTCATTTCATTTACTTTTCCATAAACGAGTGTGTGTTTGTGTACACACAGAAACATAAAAATATGTATATATAAAGACATAGATACTTACAGTACATAGAAATGTATTTGTATAAATACATGTATTATGTTGAAAGTTTTAGATTCTTTGGTTTTTGATAAAAACTAACTAAAATTTTTATTAAGATCTGAAAATTAATTCACTCAGTTTTAAGAGAAATAGAAATTTAGAGTATCAACCCCTGTTTGGTAAATATTTCTGTGGGGAACAATATTCTCCACTAAGGTAATTTTGGTAATTTTGAACCACAATCTTAAATCAAACCATGCAAAGATAGAAATTATTTCCTTGAAAAAAGCTGTGAACAGATTACCTAATGCCTCAGATAATTTTAAATGAAATGCTGAATTTAATATATTGAATGACACAGCATCTTTATTTTAAGATGGAACAAGTCAATAAGGTAGTTACAGGAATAATAAAATGTGTGTGAATACATCTTAATAATTCATTCCATGTGCTGATGCAATTTGATACAAACTCAAGTGTTTTATAAAGAACTGTAAGCTATTTTTTGAAATTATGTGTTGGATTAGAGAGAGGGAGAGAACAGACCAACTAAGCAATGAAAAAATAGTGAGTGATTGCTAATGCTGAATGAGTAGGAGCCCCATCTGGGACTATAAAGCGTCCCCAACAACCTACAGCTTCCCACACAGATCGTAACCTCCTCCTCCGATACCCCTACCACTACTTTGTGTAGGAGTTTATCTTTTCCAGCTATCACTATGGGTAGGGTAGAAACTACTTTTATAAAAATTACCTTCATGGTTACTGAAAGCTGAAGAGGAATACTTCACTAATCATGGGTCATGACTCATAGCGTAAATACTTATCTAGTAAGCATTTATAATATTTCTTTGGTGCTAAATTTTCTCATTGAATGAAGATTGCTTTCATTTCGTTTCATCCACATCATAGTGGCACTTTCTGGATGAGCTGCTTAGCCCTCTGAATTCAACTCTTTGCAGAGGCATAAAGAATTTTGATGACTATTTCATTATGCTTCCTCTAAAAAATATGTTTTTAAGCCTCTAAAGATTGTTTACTTGTGCAAAACACTCTAAAGCATGTATCAAAGTAACATAAGGCATTTAGATGAGAAAAGGGAATATACACAGTGTACTTCAGCTACACATAAACTAGTTCATGTGTTAAGGACCATTCTAGAAATTTGGAAACTTGAATAAGGACACTCCTTCTGAGTATAGTTCTCATAGCACAATTCCAAAGACACTAGAACCAACTTCAACTCTCACTGAGCTTAGAACCTGCCACGCCTTAGAAAAATAAACACTCTATGTAACCCCTCTCCCCATTCTCCCCTTTTACAAGTCATATGCTAAAAATGCTTCCAATGTACTTATAAGTAGATCGAGTAAGACATCAATTTCTACACCTTCCAAGAGACAGGGGAAACAATCACAGGAAATGAGGTAAAAACAAATCCTATTAACCAACTTAGTAAAATAAAGGAAACTTGAACACTACAGAAGAAATAATTTTCACAAGAACGTTCTAAAGCAAATTGTAGTATCACTTTATTTTCATTACTATAGTAACATTTCTTCAATGACTTGGTACCAATAAATTGCATACAAATAAAAGTAATGTGTTTAATTACTTTGTAGTTAATGTGTTTAATTACTCTGTAATGTGTTAATATTTCATTTTTCAGCTTTTCAGTTAGGGTCTGTCAATAAGTTTATTGGTACATGTGTGTACAGAAGCACCATATTTAAATGTAGTATAAAATCTGATATATATGAGAATACAATGGGATGTGTACATTTGTGCTCATGTGTGTCTGTATGTGTGCCCATATGTGTGTGTGAGAGGGTGTGTGGAAGAGTTTGTGTATGTACAAAATGCTGTGTGTCTGTTAATTAAGAGTGTTTCTGGTAGGATATGATTCCAGTGAGTTAGGGAAGAAGAAGATGAGAGGAGAGTAGGCCAAGGTTGCCACAGAGTAAATAGAGGGAAATCAGGAGTAACAAGGGAAGCAGGATATTGGTGTATGCTTCCTGTGGTTTATCGGACATCTTCCCCTGGATGTTCCCACTCATCACTAGCAAACATAAATCTATATCGAACCATCTGTACCTCTAGAATTCTCAGCATCAATCTCAAATGATTGAAATTAGTCTTTTGAGGATAGCCTAAAATAGTCTTTTGGTGAAACAAACAAACAAAATTTCTAGGTATATTTTTCAAGATCATATATTTAATTAATTTGTAGATAAATTGTTGGTAAAATACATTCCCTAAACTCATTTAAACACAATAAAGTAAGGTTTCATGTCTCCTTTGATTAAAATGATGCTTTTTTGAAATTTTGTCATTTAAATAATGACCTTTCCCTTTGTTCGATTCTATTACTTATATAAATTAATGTTTTAGAACAGTGGTGAGTGTTCTAAATCATCATTGTATGTTGCTAAAGTTGAGCAGATACTGCTAAATGTCACTGTAATTATCTCAGACGTTTTCCAGTTGGCATTGTGTGGATGAGAAAAAGTGTTTCTTGGCTAAGCCAAAGTCTCTCTAGCTTCCAAACTACTATGTTATCTATAATCTAAAATATTTCATAACAGGTCAATAACAAGAATAAAAATTTGTCATCTGGTTTCAAGTTTTAAAACTAATTTTATACCTATCTGTTTATAATTTTAAAATGTTTACTTTGACTTTTACATCCTCCAAATGTTTCCCCTAAATCTTTTATAATTATATATTTTAAAACTTTTTGTTTATATTTAATTTTCCAGGAACTGTATTCATAATTTTTTTCTGCATCAACTTTATTTTTAATACTTAAATGTCTTGAACTATGTGTGATGAAACTAGTCTGCACACAAGTGAGTGAGGAAAGAGCTGTGTCTTTAACACTGCCAAAGCAGATAGTGTTTATTACTAATATTCTTTCTGTGGGGGGTAGGGGAGCTTATGTAGTAAGAGTAGAAATATCAATTTACTTTTTGTCATTTATTCGCTCAACCAATATCTATTGAGTACTTCTGATGTGTCAGGCACTGTTCTAGGTGGAGAACAGAAGTAAACAAAACAAAATTGTATGCCCCGGTGGAGCATAAGATTAATTAGAGAAAGACAGAATGCTAACAAACAAGTAAAACATAGAATGTGTCAGATGGTTGTAAATGATATGCAGAAACACAAAACCCAGATGGGGAAGGGGTGTGGGATTTAGTAGTCAGAGAAGGCTCAACTGAGAAGGTGATATTGGAGCCCAAACAGGGAGAAGGCAAGGGAGCGTGGGAAGGTGTTGCAGGCCTAGGCAGCAGCAAGGGCAAAGGCCCTGAAGAGGAGGTATGCTGAAAGGAGAGGAGAGGGGATGAGGTCAGAGGATTAAAGAAGGGCACATTGCATAGGACTCATAGGCCTTTATAAGGCTGTTGCCTTCTACTCTGGGAGACACTGAAAGATATTAGGTGTTTATGAGCGGAGAAAAAACATAATCTGACTTTTTTTTCCCCCAAAGGAATCTTTCTAGCTGCTATGTTCAGAATAGACTCTAGAGGAGCAGAGATGGAAATGGGACCAGATAGGAGGCTATTTCAGACACAAGATTCTCATGATGGGGTAGTGTGGGTGGAGTCTAAGCTGAAGTCGGACCAACAGGATTTGCTTGTGGAGTAGATGGGAGGTATTCAAGAAAAAGGATTCAAAGATGATGTTGGGACAGGTGCTGGGGCTCACGCCTGTAATCCCAGCATTTTGGGTGGCCAAGACTGGTGGATCAGTTGAAGTCAGGAGTTCAAGGCCAGCCTGGCCAAAATGGTGAAGCCCTGTCTCTACTAAAAATACAAATATTAGCTGTGCATGGTGGCAGACACCTGTAATTCCAGCTACTCTGGAGGCTGAGGCAGAAGAATCTCTTGAACCCGGGAGACAAGAGCTGCAGTCAGCCAAGATCATGCCACTACACTCTAGCCTGGGAAACACAGTGAGATTCTGTCTCCAAAAAATAAAAATAAATAAATAAAATAACAAGGATGAAGTCCAAGCTTTTGGTGTGAGCAGGTAGATAGGCTGTGTTGCCATCCACTGAGATGGGGAAGCCTATGTGAGGAGAAAGTTGAAGGTTTAAAGAAAAGATCTAGAATTCAGTTTGTGAGATGTTAAAGATGCACATTAGACATCCAAGTAGACCCATCAAGAAGGAGGTTGTATATATCACCTAGTATTAAAGAGAGCAGATCAGCTCAGATATATTGATTTGGGAAGCATCTGCAACTAGATGGTACTTAAGACTCTGAGATTACACACTGAGTACAGAAGAGGTCCAGTGATTTAGGCTTGAGCCACTCCAATATTAATAGAACAGGAAAGAAGAAAAATCAGAAAAAAGACTGGTAAGAAGCATCTACTCACCAGGGGGAAAATCAGAGAGTGTGGTGCCCTGGAAGCCAAATGAGGAGGGAGGATCTGCTGTGCGATCACTTCTGATAGGTAAGCTGTTTGAAGATTTCTCACTGGTTTTTACAATTGGACTTCATTTAGTGACCTTGACAAGAGCTATTTTTTTGGAGGATTGAAGTGAAAACCACAATGAAAGAGTTATAGAAAATAATAGAAGAACTTGGGAGTCAAGACAAATTTGAGTATTAATGTTGCTGTTCAGTTGACCTCCTCTGATTCAGGCCTTGATATGCCCAGATGTCAAAGATTAGAAAGCATCATGGCAGCTCATTCCAAACCCCTGGGGAATTATAACTAGAATTCTTCCACTACTTTTAGGAGATGGAAAAAAGTACAACAGGGATTTTTTTTTAAATGAAAAGAAAGTGAAGATCAAAATTATTAAGCGACCAATAAGATCATTAATAATCTTTAATTTTTATTCCCACTGTCTCCAACCTGTGTCTTCTCACTGCCTTCCCCCTAAACGGCTATGTTCAGTTATTACTGCCTATAAGTCTCCAAATAAAACTCTCAGAGTGTTAAATAAAACCAAAGGCCCCAAACAGCCAAAGTTAATGCCTTGATAAAACATGATGGATAGAACACTGTGTTGACCTGGCCACTGAGGGCCTGTGTAAACAAAGGAACAGATGGCAGGAGTCCAAACCTATAACTGCAAACATAGTTAGAGAGCTGGGCATGGTCAGCCCAATAGGAGATAGATTCAGGCAATCCCCAGGGAGTCATGGGGTTAACGATTGGGTTAGCAGGGTCAAGGATGAAGGAGGTACCTTCAGCCAGGGGCATGAATAGGAAGTGTATATAGTTAAGTTGGAAAAACTAGCTGAAGTATGGTCAAGGAAGAGGGTCAAAGCTGGTTCAGAGGTAAGATTAGATCTTTAGACCAGAAATGACCTTTTTGCTTCATTGTGTACCATTATGCATTATTTCTTATCCCAGTTACCTCTAGCCATTCCATCCTCTGTGATCAAGGCTGCAGCCAGCCAGCTCCCTGTCTTAGACAATTTTCTGCTGCTATAATAGAATACCACAGACCGAGTAATTTAAAAAGAATAGAATTTTATTTGGCTCATGGTTCTGGAAACTGGGAAGTCCAAGAGGATGATGCCAGCATGTGCTGAGGACCTTCTTGCTGAATCACGACACAGTGAAGGGAAAGAGAGAATGCGAAACGGAGAGGATGGGAGTTAGAACTTCATCTATTTATCAAAAACTCACACATGAAATAATGAACCCAACTCCTGGGATAATGACATTAAACCATTCATGAGGGAGAGCCCCCAAATCCTAATCACCTCTTAAAGATGCTATCTCTTAATCCTGCTACAACGGCAATTAAACTTTAACGTGAATTTGAGAGGGGACATCCAAATCATAGCACTTGTCAATATCCAAGGCACAGGTCAGATTTGATAGAATGTTTTTCACATAGATAAGCCTCTGGATTTCTTCAGGTGCTCAGCCTAGTGCTGAAGCTAGTACTTGGATACTGATCAGACCAGGCAGACAGGATGAAAAATTGCCATGGTTACCAGGTTCTTTCCTTATTCTCACTCTCATCCCCAAAGTCTTCCTTTTATGACCACTTCTGATAATAACTAGAATTGCTCTCTGCATCAAAAGCAAGAGAGTTTTTACTGCATGTGATGGAAATTCAAACCAAATCAACTTAAAAGGAAATCATTAGTTTATGCAATTTACAATTCCAGAGATTTCAGTTACTTCAGGCATTATGTTTATATGTTTCTGTCTTCAAGTCCTTGCTCCCTAAAAAACCCAGAAAGGTACACACTGAGTATGGCCATTCCCTTTAAATTACTGTAAGTATTTATTCTTAGGAAATCTAAGCTGATGTTCTATCCATGCAAATCATGAGAAATGTGGGGTCTTAGATAAGGAAGTGATTCTCCAGTTTGAAAATCATATTACTAAAATTCTTTTTCAACTTACATGTAATTTCTTCCTTAGACAACTACTTTCAATTTATATGAGACATAAAGCTGGATTCAGTACTTTTTCAGTTTTTCCCAACAGAAACTCTTCTCTATGAAGCAATGCAAATTTACCAATGATTTTGCAGAGGACACTAAGGGAGAAGTTGCATTGCATGACAAATGGTATTTCACTCCAAAATCGCCATAAATATTTCTCAACTTTTCTCTCAGTTACCAGCCTTGGAGTCTCCCTCTAACCATCCTTCCCATGTGAAGTCTCAAATATCTCCCCTCCTAAGCAGATTGTAGAGTTCTCCCACATTCCTTGACTCCGTCTCAGGTGCCAGCCAACCTGTAGCCCTGGAGACTCCAAACAGTCTTGCCAAAGTGTTAACTCCAAAACTGAGCTCCTCCAGGTGGAAACCCTTGGAATATGACCAAGAAAAGAATTTTTTTCCCTCATTATTTACATTGATGTCCACAAATTAATTTCCAAATTGTATTTTTTTTAATTTCCCTAAATAAAATGAGAGTGTAAATACTATACTCTTCATATCTAAGAAAGAACTTTCAGTTAAGTCTGCTCTCTACAGTCAGTGAGCTACCACATCCTTGAAGATATAGGAATCTTTGCAAATATTCTCCAAACAGCAACTCTAAATGATGAGCAATTATGAGGAACTCACATAAACAATATTTTTCTACTTTCACTTGAGAAACAAAAAACTTAAGGTGGGAGAGATGAGTTTTATGGTTATATTTTACAGTGATTATGAAAATAGTTAAACTGGGTTAAGAGAAGAATATTCTGGGTTGAGCTTGATAAATGCAGTGTCTCTCCCAGCCAAAAGAGTCATAGGAAGAGAAAAAGAGGAAGAATTGCTTTCTCTGTGGTTTAAGACTCTTCACAACAGAGGGAAATAACTGAGAAAACTCGTTAATATAACTTTACATATTTTATTAATATTTACCTCTCAGTCTAATTTGATAAAAAGGAGCTAAGGGTAAATGAGTAGAAGGAAGTGGGTTTGCATGGAATTTAGTTATACCTACTGATCTTTCTGTTGCCGGCAAGGGTATTTGTAGCCACATTTAGCCTTATTCAAAAAAAAAAAATCTACTGTATTTTATGTCTTCTTAAATCCATGCACTATATATTCACCATAAAAAGGCAAAAATGAAAATCCAACAATATACATTAGTCCTGAGTAAACAAAACTTCTCTCAGAGAGCTATTCAGAGGAGTATAGTGGATGCACAACTTTTTAGGGGCAAAAATTATAGGACGAGAGAGACAAATTATACAAAACAATCTTTTCACTTTATATTTACATCACATTTTGAACTTTTATAGTGCCAACAGGATTTGGTCTAATTGCATGTTTTTGTGTCTCTGCTAAACATGAAAATAAGCAGGAAGTGTGGGGGACACTAAATTCATACTGGGATGAGAAGAGAGTGATGCTATATATTAGGTATCCACCAATCTACTGATATTAGCACTCCAGATATTCATAGACTTCAATACTGATTGTAATACCAAGCCTTGCTAGTGTCCACATGTGTCAGAATGCAAACAGCACCATGGTCATGCCCACAGAACCCAAAGCACACAATGTCTTAGTCATCTCTGTTTCTCACTGACAACATGGAAAACTTGGCAAGAACACTTGGATTTGCAATTAAAATTGTAGGACACAAACTTGTTTACCAAGAAATATTCCTATAATTTGGAAGGGTGTGTAGCTTCTAAAATTTACCTTTTTTTCTCTTTATAAAAAAAAGATTTCAAAAAGTATTTTAGCTTCTTGGTCTGTCTCCTCTATTCCTTATAACTGCAGTCAAATAAGGTTGAAAACTCAGATTCTTTAATAGATTAATATATGTTCTTACCTGGTTTGAACATAAATTAGCATTATTGAGAGATCATCTGGGCTATAAGAGACATCTTACGACAGTAAAATCTTGCCATAACTACATAGGTGGGCTTTTAAAAAGTCAAGGGTAAAATCCAGAGTTGCATTATTCGAGGTTAATGAGTTGCTTGTTGGATCTGTGCATCCAGTTGGCAAGAGAGATCTGGAAGCACAATCTAAATCCATCCTGGGCCCAACTCAGTTTGCTGCCACCTGGTGGCAGCTGTCCACAGCGGCTTAACTAGCTCAGTGGTCAGGGGATTTCCAGGACAGGCTCAAAGAAACCCCAGCTCTGGTTATTTGATCCCCATTTCTCTGGCTGTAACTGTGGGAGATTAGCTTAGGAAGATACTGAGGATGCAGGGAGCCACCCTTCACGTTATCATCTGCTTCACCACACAATGTTGCCTGACATTTCCAAGATAAGAACTTTTACCTGACCTCTTTTGAGAAAACAGTAGGAACCAATTGCCAATTGCTTTATATCAGAATTCACATAATCTTGGTGGCCTATTGTTGAGAGATTTTATGGTAATTTGAAACACATGAAAGGTAACAGAGTACAAGAGCTAGATTCTGGAGCATGGATTCGGGTAATTCTTCCATGCACTCCCGGGTTTAATATAATGTTAAGAGAATGGACTCCCAGCCAGCACAAGGAAGGACTGACAGAATTGCGCCATCTTTAGGGGTGGATTGTTGGAGTTCGGAATGTCTCCTTACTTCCGTTATGTGAAATAATTGGATTAATACAGAAGCTCACTACCTGGAGAGATTACTCATAGGGGCCTCATGTACTGTTTTAACTAAGCCATTTCTTGAACATCTTTAATATTTCCTGACAGAAGAGGATTCCTTTGACTGTTAAAGTTGTTATTTTTAAAAAACACTATGATAGTTTTGTGTGTAGATAATTAAAGAGAAATTTAAAGTGACCCACAATCTCACCACCCTAAAAAATCAAGTTATTTTTAAAGGAATACATAAATGTATTTCAAAAATTCAAGTAGTGCTGAGAATAATAAAATGAAAATGAGAAAGTTTTTCTTTCCTCATCTCCTTCTCCCCTGAAATTACCACTATTATTAAGTTTCTTTTATAATCTTTTGGTTTTATGCATACAATGGAACAGTTCTGCACAGAAAATCACATCTTTTGGAAACATATTTCATACATCAACATACGCACATATAGATCTACCTCATTAAAAAATCACAGAGAGAAAATCATTCACCGTGTTAGCATAGTTTTTATGCAAAACTAGAGCCTGTGATAAAACAGTTTCATACAAGTGTATCTTAGTCAACTTGGGTTGCTATAACAAAAATAACATGAAATAGGTGACTTCAATAACAGAAGCTTATTTCTCACGTTCTGGAGACCAGGAAGTTCAAGAAGAAGGTGTGTATAACTCGGTTCCTGATGAGGGTCCTCTTAGTTTGCAAGTAGATGTCTTCCTGCTATATCCTCACCTGGTGGGGACAGAGAAGCAGCAAGCTTTCTTGTGTCTCTTCTTATAAGCATACTAATCCCATCACAAGAGCTCCACCCTCATGGTTAATTACTTTCCAAAGATTTTGCCTCCAAATACCATCAATTGGGGATCAGGATTTTAACATATGAATTTAGGGGAATTCAACAAATGCGCTGTCCATAGATAAATGGTTGTTTTGAAATGACCCTGAAGATCATGGGTGAGGCATAGAGAAGGTGTGTTACCCAAACTCCAAGATGGCCTCCCAGCTCCCCGCCTCCTAGTATTCACACTGTGTAATCCCCTCCAGCACTGAACCTGGGGTAATCTATGTCACCAGTCACATACAGTACAAGTGATGATATGTCCCTTCTAAAACTAGGTAATTAAAGATAGTGTGGCTTCCTGCTTGCCCTCTCCCTTGTCCTCTGTTGCTTCACTCACTCTGGGGAAAGCTGGCTGCCACTTTGCGAGCAGCAGTCCAGGTGGTGAGAAACTGAGTGCTCCTGCTCACATCCTGTAAGTAACTTTAGAAGTTACCAGCCCAGCCAAGCCTTCTGATGAATGCACTCCTAGCTCATATTTGCACTGCAACCTCATGAGAGACACCGAGCCAGACAGAACTACGCAAACAAGCTGCTTCTGAAGTTGACCATAGAGACTGTGAGAATAAATATTTGTCGTCTTAAATCACGAAGTTTTCAGCTAATTTATTACATGGCAATAGATAGCTAATACAGGAAGTCAAGCAGAGAAGGAGGGAAAGCCAGTGTAAGAATGTGTTGGTCACTTTTTTTTTGTTTTTGAGACAGGTGCTTACTCTGTCACCCCAGCTGGAGTGCAGTGGCATGATCTTGGACCACGGTAGCCTCAAACTTCTGGGTTCAAGTGATCCTCCAACCTCAGCTTCCCGAGTAGCTGGGACTACAGGCACACACCACCATGCCTGGATAATTTTTGTATTTTTTGTAGAGACGGAGATTCACCATATTTCCCAGGCTGGTTTCAAATTCCTGAGCTCAAGTGATTCACATGCCTCAGCCTACCAAAGTGTTGGGATTACAGGTACTAACCACTGTGCCTGGCATGTGTTGGTCACTTCTGTGGTCAGCTGATGCTCGATCTAGCAGGATCTTCTGAGTAGCCTTATGTAATGAATGTCAGAATTGCCCTTCTAGAAGATCCAAGGAGGAGGAAGCACTTCCACCAGCCTCATCCTTCATTGGTCAAGTGTGCTCCATCAGTGTTCCAAGTTACATGTGGGTGAGCACCAAGTGGCTTCCCAAGAGCTCACCATACCACACCGTGAGGTAGATAACATAGCTCAAGGCAAGACTATCAGGTTGTGCTTGTGCAAACCTGACTGAAGCCTGCTCCAAACCGTAGCTACAGGGATCGAAAAGAAGTACAACTGTTGCAACCATATAAATCACATTTCCCATTACCTTCCTTTTCTTAAATGTATACACTACTTATTATTTTCAACATACCAATTTCCTCTTGGACTTTTAAAAAATATTGAAACTGAGTATGTTCACTATAATTAACTTTTTACTTCATGTGATGCCAAGTTTTATTGTTAATGTGTTTATTGTTTAATTCAATATGAATTTATAATTCTCTTGAATTAAGAAAATTATCGGACATGCATGGTGGCTCACGCCTCTAATCCCAGCACTTTGGGAGGCTGAGGTGGGTTAATTACCTGAAGTCAGGAGTTCAAGACCATCCTGGCCAACATGGTGAAACCCTGTCTCTACTAAAAATACAAAAATAAGCTGGGCGTGCTGACATGCTCCTGCAATCCCAGCTACTCAGGAGGCTGAGGCCGGAGAATCACTTGAACCTGGGAGCAGAGGTTGCAGTGAGCTGAGATTGTGCCATTGCATTCCAGCCTGGGCAACAATAGCAAAACTCTGGCTCAGAAAGAAAAAGAAGAGAGAAAATTATCTTTCCTTTTGATTTGAAATTCATTAAATTAATGAAAGATTATATATTTTGTCAATAATACCAAAATTAAAAACAATTTCAAATCTTCACATTATTAATCCACATCTGTCAGGTCTCTTTAGAGTCTGTGATTAAGAGAAGCAAGAGAAATTGAGTGCTTTGGGGGCCATTATGAACTAAGATGAATCAGCACTTCCTTTTGCAGATTAGAAATTGTAGCTGAATTCAACTGTGAGGGATGTTGAAACACTGATATTTTTCTTTTTGTTTGAGTTTTATTTTAATTTTCTTTGGTTAGATGACTTCTCAAAATTGCCTTTCAGTTTCTTTAATGTTGACCTTAAATGTATGGTGGCCTTATACCTGTACCAGGAAAAATAAGATACTACTCAAATGGGACTCCTTGATTTTGTTAATCTTTCTTTTCTGAAATTGGATGGAGAAATGTGTTGGCAGCCATGGTCTCTAAAAAAAAGGCAGTGACTCAACTTCTGAAGTAGAGCCAGGTTCTCAGGCTACAGGGTGCTGGGGTGGACAGAGAGAGAACTCATTTCAGTAGAGTACAGGAAGTTACTTAATGCTGCTTATGAGTCAGAAGAGAGTAGAATCATTTATGATTGAATTCTCTGTAGTTCCATCTAAATGCAGATAGTTTAACATGTATGTATAAAACATACATGTGTGTATTTTTATGCATCTGTGTCCTATGTTTTGCTTTAATAGGAACCTCCCAACCCCCATCCCTTTTCTTCTGTTTGAGTCTGGTAATAATGAGTCATTGACAACCATTGCTTTGAAAGTAAAGACTTTCTAGGTCAGAGGGTTTTTTTTTTTTTTTTTTTTTTTTTTTAATATTACTATACATTTCCATTTATTCAGTGCCTTTAGTGGGATCATAGAAGTCTGAAGTCTGTATTTCAAATAATTCTTGATTTGAGAAAAAAAGAGCTAATCTATGTTCACAACACAACTCGTTTGTACTAGGCACTTTATATACTATTTTATTTAATCCATAAGCACTTAGTATGCTTCACTCTGAAAAACAAGGAAATGGATACAAGGGCTCTGTTATGTTAATATAACTGCCCAGGGGGTCACATTGCCCTCTGCCTAGACAGAGCTAATTCATCAAGACAGGGGAATTGCAATAGAGAAAGAGCAATTCACTGCAGAGCCAGCTGTGTGGGGTACTGGAGTTTTTTTTATTGCTCATATCAGTCTCCCTGAGCTTTTGTGGAGCAGAATTTTTAAGGATAACTTGGTGGGTTAGGGGAAGCCAGTGAGCCAGGAGTGCTGATCAGTCAGAGATAAAATATAGGGAGTCAGAGCTGTCTTCTTGTGCCGAGTCAGTTCTTGGGTGGGGGGCCGCAAGATCAGATGAGCCAATTTATTGATCTGGGTGGTGCCATCTGATCCATCAAGTGCAGGATCTGCAAAATATCTCAAGCACTGATCTTAGGAGCAGTTTAAGGTGGGTCAGAATCTTGTAGCCCCCAGGTGCATGACTCCTAAACCATAATTTCTAATCCTGTGGCTAATGTTAGTTCAACAAAGGCACTCTAGTCCCCAGGCAAGAAGGACGTCTGCTTTGGAAAAGAGCTACTACCCTCTTGGTTTAAACCATAAACTATAAACTAACTTTAGGTTTTTCCTAAAGTTAGTTCAGCCTACTCCCATGAATGAACAAAGATAGCTTGGAGGTTAGAAGCAAGATGAAGTCAGTTATATTAGATCTCTTTTACTGTCTCAGACGTAATTTTGCAAAGGCCGTTTCATTAAGACACTTCCTCAACCTTCATGGAAGTGGCAGAACTGAGACTAGAACCAAAGTTTGCCTCTTCACATAACCCCTGATTTTTATACCCCACTAAACTTGCCCACGTTATATGTGTATTTTCAGTGCCACAAAAAGAAGTAGCACTCCAACATAAATTTAATTTTCTCAGCAAAGTAACTTCACTTTCTGCAGAAAAGGTGCTCCCGTTAGCCATCTTGCCATGAGAGGACCCTGAACAAAGGAGGCAGAGCCATTTATATCTAACACATCTGCCCTACTACTGTGTCCTGATTCCATTGACTGGAACTGAACTTCACAGTTTAGGCTGCACCCGGTTGGCTAACAACTTAAAACTTTCCTAAAGAGGTAAAGGCAGAGGAGAACAAAGGAAAAGAGGAAGTAACTTGAGGAATGCTTAGAAAAGCAATTAACCTTTCCAAATTAGGAAAGGAAATAAGCTAAGATCTAGGACTTGCCTGGGCTTGTCTATGAACTAATATTCATAAGCCATGCTTGATATTACCAGGACTGTTCCTTTTCAAACATTGATTATTGCCCCATTTTTCAGAGACCTGTTCGTTTGTTTGGATATTCAGAAATATTTTTCACAAGCAGAGAGGCCTTTGATAATCTGTATTTAGTTGGAAATGGATTTGGGGTCCCTATTTGACTGTGGGCTTTACTTTTCTGTTGTCAGGCCAGAATGTCTTGGAAAAATTTTAGGGAATTCTGCTAGATATAACTATTGCACTGAAGAGAACAGAGAAGGATTTGGGGCTTCTGTCCTTCTCTTTTATTCTTTGGAAGGAAAAAAGGAATTGGTAAGCAACTGAAAAAAGCAGTATATTATCCCAGTATGTGGAGTGTCATTACTGTATTTATAAATTGTTCCACTTTCATTTATAAAACTTGCTCATGCATTCTGAATCTAGGTGACATTTCTGGCAATTTCATGATAAGTTATTTTTGTTGGGAATGTTCTTTGATATATTATTAAAATATAATTTTTCCATATGCCATTACTACATTAAAAGGGCTTTAAGCTCAATTCTGCTTTCCTTCTTAGAAGAGAAAGAACCAAACTTTCAAAAGGTATCAGTGTGACAGAAATCTTGCAACTGTTGCTGTGAAGAGCTTACTTCACAAAAGCAAAAACGCAAGAACTCTCTGATCAACAGCATTCCTTTTGGTCTATTAGTCCACATTAAAAAAAATACCCATTGTGAAAATCAAAGTAGAAAATGTGATCATTGCCAATTTCTGTTTGATAAGGTAGTGGAGAAATTTTAAAAGGCAAAAGGCAAAGAAGAGAAAATTAATATAGGACAATGGAATTCAAAGATTATTTTTTCAAGTTCTATTAATAAGACTCCTAGCCTGTTGAAATTAAAAGAGATAAAGTAATCAGACTTTGTATAAAATTTTGCTTTACAGTGACACTTCTGTCCTTGAAATTAGAAGCCAAGATTCGCTCAAATTATGAGGGCACTTTAGCTTAAAATGTACCTGAATCAAAACTTTTTGCTAAATACTTATCAGATAGATTCTAACAGAATGATGATTATTTTTGCTAAAAATCTCTTCCCTCTAGGTACAATTGAGACAGCTATTGAGACAACAGTAGTTAATTTACTCTCTAATCTTCTATTGAATTGAAACTAGGATTTAATTTGGTCAAAATAGAGGAGAAATTGAATAGGCTAACTTTATTTAAATTAGCCCCTAAATAATTCTGCAACACAGAGAAAAGGAATAAGCAGAGAGCAACAAATTTTTTTAAATAAACAGAATTAATACTACAACTGTTACTCATGACTATTGCTACTTCTACTACTAATAATAACATTTTACTGTGGCCAACAACATGTCGGACCCTGTGAGTAATGAAATATTATTTCTTGATAGTGCCAAATGTCCATTTTCTTCCTACTCTTTGTGTTCTAATTTCTATTTCCAGAGGTATTTGCAATAGCCTACTCTTTACAACAGTTGTACATGGCTGGTAAGAGTTTAGATTATTAATTTATTTTCATCTGAAGCTTGTATATATCAGGTGTGGAAACAGCTGTGAAAGGAATACTTTTTTACATTGGCAACTAGATAGACATTGAACTCTAGAATTGTAGGATATATATTTTTTTAATTTCCAACTTTTATATTAAGTTCAGAGGTACATGTGCAGGATGTGCAGGTTTGTTACATAGGTATACATGTGCCATGGTGCTTTGCTGCACAGATCGATCCATCACCTAGTTAAGTCAGCATACATTAGCTATTTTTGATGCTCTCCCTCCCCACAACCTCAACCCCAACAGGCCCCAATGTGTGCTATTCCCTCTCATGTGTCGATGTGTTTTCATTGTTCAGCTCCCATTTCTTATAAGTGAGAACATGCAGTTTGGTTTTCTGTTCCTGTGTTAGTTTAAAGATAACAGCCTCCAGCTCCATTATGCCACTGCAAAGGACATGATCTCATTCTTTTTTTATGGCTGCATAGTATTCCATGGTGTATATGTACCAAATTTTCTTTATGCAGTCTATCATTGATTTCATGTCTTTGCTATTGTGAATAGTGCTTCAATGAACATACACATGCATGCATCTTTATAATAGAACTATTTATATTCTTTTGGGTATATACCCAGTAATGGGATTGTTAAGTGAAATGGTATTTCTGCCTCCAGGTCTTTGAGGAATCACCACACTGTCTTCCACGATGGTTAAACTTATTTACACTCCCACCAACAGTGTAAAAGTGTTCCTTTTTCTCCACAACTGCACCAGCATCTGTTGTTTTTTGACTTTTTAATAATAGCCATTCTGACTGGTGTGAGTTGGTGTCTCATTGTGGTTTTGATTTGCATTTCTCTGATGATCAGTGATCTTGAGTTGTTTTTCATATGTATCTTGGCTACATGTGTGTCTTCTTTTGAGACGTGTCTGATTATGTCCTTTGCCCACTTTTAAATGGGATTTTCTTCTTGTAAATTTGTTTGTCTTATAGATACCAGATAATTGATGCTGAACTTTAGAATGTGGGAGATTTTTAATAAAAGAAAATTTAATTAAATTTTCAAACAATTAAATAAAAAGTTTAGCTTTATTTAAATAATTTTTATTTAGTTTTCATTAATATTATTTTACATATTAATGCTTATTATTTTGAATATTTAGAAGAAAATGAATTTAATGTATAGAAATAATTTTTTTAAATTGTAATTTAGGTTCTGGGGTACATGTGCAGATTATGCAGGATTGAAGCATAGGTACATACATGGCAAGGTGGTTTGCTGCCTCCATCCCCCTGTCAACTTTAATGTTTAGAATTTTTACATGGTAAGTCATATTTGTATAAAAATCTATTAAAATATTTGTATACTTTGAATATGATTGCCTTTATTTTTTAATCATTTAGACCCTGTTAGAAGAACAAAAATTGTAAAGAAATTTTGATAACAAAGCCATAATTAGCACCTTTACTACAATAAAGATTTTTTAAAATTTGGAAGTAATACAAAATTATTTATAATTTATACACATCTTCATTTTATTACTCATTCAAATATTGTCAATCAACATTACAATTACATTTATGCAGTCATGGTTAAAATTCATACCTTTTCAGATTAGAAACACGTTTCTTACAGAAACTAGATTTTGACAAAAAAAATTCATACATTTTTGATAGTTTTCTAATAAACTATGGATTTACACATTTTAAAAATTTTATTGTGATGAAAGCATCATTTGTCAGAGTAAAAATATAGAACATGTTTTAAAAATTGTTTGTACTGTTGTTTGAAACTTCTAAATATTTAGACTCATAGTTAAGACAATCTTCATTTGCATTCTTGACGAAGACCTGCAAATGTTAGGGGTGGACCTGGCAGGAAGCACTTCCACTTCTGCAGTTTCTCCAAATCTCAAATGCTAGTGCCAGAAGGGATCTTAGCCACCCTCTAATCCAACACCTTTATTTTACAGATGGGAAAGCATGATGACTGGCAATACCCCTGTGCCAAACCATAGTGTTATCTGAGGAGGACAAGGAAATGGAGCTCCCTGAAGCAGGCAGAGGGGCATGATCTGTGAACCCAGCTGGGGGACGCCCAGGTCCTCTGTTGCAAACAGCTGACATATCTTAGAAAGTGCAGGGCCCGATAGCTGACTGAGAGAGACTAGCCTGTTCATGAGGCTCATAGGCAGCTCGCACTGGCTTGTGGGCCACTAAGCAGCAGCCCTCTCCAGGTTCTGCCTGTCTCTCACTTGTGTATGTTTTAACAAGGCATTGCATCTGTAAGTGTATCAATATAGGACAATTCTAGAAGAGTTAATTACAAAGGAAGAAAGGCTACCCCTGTAGATAGTGCAGTACCCTGGGGCTAGAAGCAGCCAAGTTGGTACCACTGGGAGAGAGGCAGCCAGAACCCAGGAGAGAGATTAACATGGGGAGGGCGGTCTAAGAGGGGCAGTGGTCTTGGGTGAGGAAACACAGCTAAAATGATTTCAGGAGGAAAGAATGAGGGGGAATAGTTCTCTAATTAGTTCTCGAATTTCATTTGACACATCCCTCTGATCCCCACCCAGGGCTTTCCATTGGTGAAATCCAGCTGGAAGTCAGAGGATCCGAGACCTTGATGATGCAGCCCTTATTGGTCAGCGCTCCAGAGCAGAGAGTAGGTGAAAGGGGTGAAAATGGATTTGAACAGGCACAGGGATGATATTGGCACCGAAAATGAAGCTTTTCATCATTTATTCTGGAGCTTTTCATTGTCTTGCTACCCAGAAAAAGCACCAAAATACAGTGGGAGCAGGGAATCAGTATCACCCTAATACCTGGACAAGCAGGGCCCTGGCTCAGGCCCTGCAACTCAGGAACTCTATGCTATGAAGTGCCTTTCTTGACATTGTCTTTTCTGGGACTCTCGGGTGCCTGGGACCAGATGGAACCAGCAGAGCCACAAAGGCAGAATGCTCTGAGCTCAGGGCTCTGTGGGTTCTGGTCTTTGCATCTTCCTATTTGGGGCGCTCTGTGATTCTCTTTCCAATACAAGGCATCATTAGATGCCCTGACGTATGCCTGAGGTGTTGTCTCCAGGCTGTCTGGTCAGGCCCTGGTTCTAGGAGGATGGCCTGATAAGCAACTCTCTACTGACTGCTTGTTTACTTTCATGGCATCACAAGAAATTGGGCTACACCATGGTGCTGGCACACTGACAGGAAGTACCTGTTGCTCCGGTCAGATGCAGGGTGAGCTCAGGCCTCTGGTCCACTGTGGATTCTTAGCCTACAGCTGCATTCTTGGCCTTTCAGCAGCCCAAATTCCACCTGGGATCCACCTCTTGTCTACAGCACTTGAGGGTGGTGAGAGTGGAAGAAGGCATTCTTCTATTAGCTTATGTGCAGGCTTCATGCCACATATGGTAGAGTGTCCCAGAGCAGGCTATACCTATCTAGTCTGAAAGTGTTCAAGACCAGAGCAGTGCTATTCCAAAGGGCCCTTTCATTCCATGTCCTCTCTTGTCTCTGATATTATGATGTTGTGCTCTCAGGTCTGTCTTAAATCATGTCAGATAAGGGAGACCATTTTTGCACATATAAGAATGCCCTTCTCACTTCACTCACTAGCCCCTTGCTTATACCTCTTGTTGACAGTAGTGTGTAGAAGAAAAGAGTGCAGGTGACATTGAAAAAGTGATCATTCTAAGAAGACAGTGATTATGGTCTAAAAAGTTTATAGGAGATACAGTTGGAAAATGTGTTTTTGCTACAAAGTTCTGAATGGCAAATTTAATAGGACCATCAAACAAATTATTGTTCATATTTTTTGCACAGATGGGGCAAGGCTTGCATTTGTGGGCCTCATTAACAAAACACAGAAAGAAACATTTTCAGAGTTGCTGGAAGGCAACATCCTTGGGTGGCATGAGTGACAATATAGCATCAAAAGTAACACTCTAACCAGCACTAAACAAATGGCACTGGGCAACAACAGAAGCAAGAATGGCTCTGTTTCCCCCCATAAAAACAGGTTCTAAAGATCCATGACATTCTGAATAATAACAGCATTACTATCATTTACTTGTGGTAAGAAATATGAAATTAGCCAGAAACTGCACATTTGTCAATGAAGAACATTTACAAAATGGTTTTCGGATCTGAACAAGATAATGCCTGGACACTGCAAAGAATCTTCAGTACATTGATTAGACCATAAGCAAATACCTAAGTACCTCTTCTCTACCCATTATTCTAAATCTTCATCAATAAAACACTGTACCTTGCAAGGACCGATGAATGCTGCACTTTTTTATTTTTTGACACAGAGTCTCGCTCTGTTGACGAGGCTGGAGGGCAATGGCGCCATCTCGGCTCACTGCAACCTCTGCCTCCTGGGTTCAAGCGATTCTTTTTTCTCAGCCTCCCAAGTAGCTGGAATTATAGGCGTCCACCACCATGTCTGGCTAGTTTTTTTTTATTTTTAGTAGGGACAAGGTTTCACCATGTTGGCCAGGCTGGTTTCGAACTCTTGACCTCAAGTGATCCACCCGCCTTGGCCTCCTAAAGTGCTAGGATTACAGGCATAAGCCACTGCACCTGGCCTGCACTCTATTTTTACTGAGAATATTAATAATATTAATAATGACCATGCAAAAATTATTTGCATGTGGCCTGTATAACTTAGAAACAGCTCTGGGGAACCTTATAAGTAGCTTCCTCCGTTAGTGTCCAGGGACAGGGCAAGGGTAATGCTAACTACCAAAGGGGTATGTTGCTGATGTGGGAAGATACCTTGATATGTATCTTGAATTTTTTAAAAATCAGATATGCTAAGATGGCAGACATAAAGGCAACTACCTTTGAAGAAAGAGTTTTATTATTTACAATTCCCAAGTGGAAGGGCATGCCATGCCATACAAGGAAGGCCACATGGGGAAGCACTAGGCTCAATCAGAAGGCAGAAAAACTATGGGCAAAGGGCTTTTATTGTGGTTTTGTGGGAAAAGGAGTAGTCAAGGCACGGCAAGCAGTTGAGGACTGGCTAGTAAGAAAAATTTCGACTGGCTCCATAATATAGGGGTGGTCCCTATTTATCAGTTTCTGGTCCTAAATTGATTTAAGGCAAGGAAATACTAGTTTGGTGTGTGAGAGTTAAAGAAAGGAGGTGGTTTAGGGTATGGGTTTTGGACTGGTTGGTTTGCATAAGAAAGACAAGTTGTTTCCTGTCTACAGGAATTAGCCAGGGAAGGGGCAGATTTTTAGGATTAGCAGAACCCAAGATATCAAAGATCATAAAAGACAGAAAGTTAAAAATATGACTAACATGTAAGAACATCACTGGTCTAAAAAACAGAAGCCAGGTTCAAGTCCAGGCTCTGCTTCTTATTGGTTGTGTAGCCTTTCGTAAGTGAACTTGGCATTATGAATCTTCAGCTTCTTCATATGTAAACTGTAGCAATACTATATGCATTACCCACCAAATGGGTTTATTGTACTAGCAAAAGAAATCCATGTTTATAAACAAACTTCGTAAACCTGAAAATGATTTGAAATAGGTACATTGCAGTAGCAACTTTGTTTAAAAACATGAAAAGTTTTTCCTCTAACAACAATTTCTTAACAATCACATTGGTTTATTTTATTCTCATTAGGTAGTGAAAACAGTCTCTCCAAGGTCATCTATTCTTTTCAGTAGTTCAAAACAGCACTGGTTAGCCCTCTATATAACGAAGCCAGCCAAAACTGCATTAAAAATTATTAAACAAGCCCTTATCCTCAAGAATATTTGATTTGACCTTTCCAAATCACTGACAATTTTACTGCTCTGTGTTTTTGTTTGTTTGTTTGTTTATGCAAGACTATACATTTAAAACCAAGATAGAAGATGAAACTTTCCCTGGGAGACCAAAAACACCATGGGTTTCCTTTGATGTCATTTGTGTTATGAGTTTAATAATTTCTTGACATTTCAGAAAGGAAAGTTTTGGCCTCAACTCTTTTCAAAAGATGGAACCCATTAGGTCAATAAGCAGATCAAGGGACTGAGGAGACTGGTGCTGACATTCAATTTCCTCTTAGCCTAGGGAGTCTCTTTCACTCAGGAGAAGGTAAAGACAAAATGCTGCAGTCTAAATAGAAAGTTAAGTGGAGAAAAGATGGGGCTCTACTTTCATTATTGGGGTAAGAAAAATAAACCTGTCCATGTCTAACTATGCTTTTAGTTTGTTACATTCTTTCATGCAAAGTGTTTTGTAAGAATAGAGTCCACAGTCCAATTTGTCATTGTAGAGTTATAGTGCTTTAGCCCTTGTCTCCAAGCGTATCTGGCTTTGGCTTACTGGTAGAAATAAGGTTCTCGCTGTGTTTCTAACCTTAGCCAGATCATTATTAGAAGGTCAGAAAATAGGCTAATTTGGAGATACTATAATTAAAAATGAGAAACCGAAGGAATATTCAGAAGGCAAAAGCAATTCCAAACTTGGGAATGTCCTTTGATGAAGACTTGAAGGTATTCTTTGGATTAATAGAGAAGTTCGAAAGAGGCTTAGTAATAGTTTTCAAATTGTAGAAGGTTTTGAACAGGAGGCAATGAATTTTTTTTCTTCCTGAGAGGCCTTTAATATTCAGCTTGAATTTTTTCTTTTCATCTTCTCCCCGACTCTTTATTCTTTGAAACTTCAAAACCAGTTGCTTGTTAAAGACTTAAGTTTCACATTTCCCTGTCAGTTAAACCACAATCATGAAATATATAGAACCTTATAAATGCCACTCAATCACTAAAGTCTATAATTTCTTTATCCACTCAATTCATTCATTCCTTCCTTCAGTCTGGGGGTTCCTTCTTTTCAGGTACTTGACAATCTTCCCATCCCAGGTCACCTCTCTTGCCCACCTGACCTCTAGGCACTGCTGGGCTGGCTTTTCAGCCTCCAAGTTTCTCTTCTTTCCATAGTTAGATGTTGTTTAATCCCTGCTGCAGACCGGTCTAGCTGAACCTCCAGGTCTTCTTCACAAGTCTATCAAATTAATCCTGTGATCTGGGACAAATTGCTTAACCTCTCTCAATCTTTCTAAACCATAAGAGGGAATATCAGTAGCACCAAATGAACCTCATGCTTTAGGTCCCTTCATTTGCCTGGGTCCCTTCAAAGCTCTGGGAGGAAGGACCAGAGCAATGCGTTTACTAAGCCATGTCTTTCTAACAGTTTGCAAAGTGATTTTTTTTTTTCTGTCTTCCTCTGTTTAATTTCCCTCTGCTGGTTGGTATCTGAAATGGTCATAACCATTTTTGGGTCCAGCTACAGGGAAGTTTAGTTAGTGATACAATTAATTTGAGTCCAGAAAAATATATTTATGTATTTCACAGTCACTTTCATGTATGATTAAATTTTGCTGGCTGTCCTCGCCTAGAAATGTCTGCCTGCAATATTCTTACTGCCCCATGTGTCAAATCAGCAGGTATAATGGGAGGCAGATGCAGGACCTGTGGTTATAGCAAAATAGAAACATCTCCTACAGAGCCTGGCATCAGAAATACATGAATACAGAAGAAAAACCAAGGTGTGAAATGTACAAAGCCTGAAGATTGTCTGTGGAAAATTCTTCCCATCAGATATGTAAAAAAGCAGAAGATTCAGATCACATAGATCTATTCGAATGAAAGGTATCAACTATCAGGGATATATTCAGTAATACAGCAAATACAAATGTGAACGCACCTATGCTTTCTGCCTTAGTTTGATAAAAATTGTGCAAAATAAATCTTACCTTAATTCCTATGTTTGTAGGACACAAATCAATAGCTGCACTATTCAAATAAATATCAGTTATTTATATCTGTGAGAAAGCCTGAAAGATTTTCCCAAAATTTGACAACAATCCTAAAAAGTTACATTTCTAAGAAAAGTGATCACTTTATGAATAATGACATTAACAAACCATTATTGACATCACCAGTAATGAGTTTGAAGTTGAAATTTTTCTAAGTCAACAATAATTAATAATTTTTTGATCAAGTATGTTAGAGCAAATTTTCTGTTCTGTCTGCATCAGTTATCTATTGCCTCAGTAATGCTGTGTAACAAACGACTGCAACACCTCAGTGGCATTCAACAATAAACATACTGCTTCTGAGAATGAAGTCAGATGGGAGTTAACCAGATGGCTGTCTGAATCTTAGCTTGGTTTTCTTATTTTCTGTGGTTAGTTACTAGTAGACTGATCTAGGCTGGCTTCAGCTGACAACCAGGGTGACTGCTGCACACGTCTCTCTAAGCTGGTCTAAGGACATGCTTATCAAAAGGCAGAGGTGTGAGAGAGAGGAAGGCCAATTGTGTAAGCACTTTTCAAACCTTCGGTTGCTTCACATTCGTTAATATCCCATTAACCAACTCCAATCACATAGTTAAGCCCAAAGTCAAAGTAGGCAAGCACCAGAAAATTATATGACAATGGTGAGGATATTAGCAGGGCTGAAAATGGGGGCTACTTCTGAAATGTAATGCTCTTTATATGCAGCTAAATATTTATATATAAAAGTATTATATATGTATATTAGCAATTATTTAATAAAATTATTATGCTGATTCTGTGATGTCTCTTGTATTCATCTTTTTAAAAAATGTATAATTTATAGTGATTTCTCATTCTAAATGAATAGTTGTGATTGTATCTCATTTTGTTTTTGCAATTTTATGTTCCCTTTCTTAAGGAGGGACTCAAATATTTTAAATTTAAGCACCGCAAAACATAAATTCACCCCCGCCTACCTCATGAAGTTGTTGTGAAGATTAAAGGAATCTGTGTATGTAAAGCACATAACATGGTAAATGGGAGCCACTGAAGCTGCTGAATTCCTGCTCTGGTTGTGCTCATCACAGTCCATGGAGATTTCTCCTAATTTATTCTCTTTTCCTATCAGATTGCAGAGGCTGTGACCCCATCACCTAGAACATGCTTGGCATTCAGGCAATGTATACATGTTAAATAAAGACTTAAGCTTTTTTCTTTCTAAGCCCAAGAGCATATTCTCTGTCTTTATCTTTACAAGCCTCTCTGTAGCATTTGAAACTATTGATCACATCTGACGTTATGTGACTACTCACTGTGGGCCAGGCACTGTGCTAAGTATTAGACTGGTGCAAATGGCTAATCCTTTTTTTTTTTTTTTGGCCACGATGGCAAAAACTGCAATTACTTTTGCACCAACCTAATAATTTATATGCATTTTCTAATTTAATATTCAAAACAACCTTATGAGGTAGGCACCTGACTTTTGGAGAAACCAATTAGATCATATCTAATGCCACACAAGTAGTAAGTGGTAGAGGCAGATTTTAACTCAGAATATGTAACCAAGCCTATGGGATTACATTTCCTTCTATAAATGTTCAGTATGTAGCAGTGGAAAAGGTACTAGAGTCAATGAACTGCTAGCATCTATTGAAAACAACTCTCTGAGTAAGTACTATTGTTGATATTCTTCTATTTTCGTGAGGAAGTAATGCTGAGAGAGACTAATTCCTGTTGCAGTGGCAAATAAGAAGTAGAAATATGCCTGCCTCGAGGATACACTCCTAACTACTTTGCATTTCCACTTCACACCATCTTGAAGGACTCTTCTGTGTGGCAATGTACATGATTTCACTTGACAATAAGAGAAGCAAACTGAGTGACATTAGGCGGATGTTTCCATTGAGCAATTGTTTCAATGATTGTGTATAACTCTGTGTACAGACACACAAAGGTACATTTTCTTATCAAGAATTCTATGTGGGTCAGGCGAGGTAGCTCTTTCCTGTAATACCAGCACTTTGGGAGGCCAAGGTGGGTGGATCAGCTGAGGTCAGGAGTTCCAGACCAGCTTGGCCAACATGTTAAAACCCATCTCTACTAAAATTACAAAAATTTGCTGGATGTGGTGGCGCATGCCTGTAATCCCAGCTACTTGGGAGGCCGAGGCAGGAGAATCACTTGAACCTAGGAGGAAGAGAGTGCAGTGAGCTGAGGTCACACCATTACACTCCAGCCTGGATGATAAGAGCGAGACTCTATCTCAAAAAAAAAAAAAAAAAGAATTCTATATGTTAGGTTTATAGAGTCTGGATAATGTTTTTCAACCACCAAAACAAATTGCCTATTATAATTGCTCACAGTCATTACTGAGAAGTGATCAATCTACAGGCTGACCCCCCTTGGGTGTTCTGACGTAGCCTTACCATCCTTCAAGTGCATCCTGAATTCCATCACAGGAACACTGCACACATGACTCACATCTACTCAACCCAACAATTCTTCGCTGATTCCATCTTCAGAAATGTCAAAATCAGCCATTTCTTAATTTAGCAGTTGCAAAACACAAAATAAATGAGTCAGTTAAATATCAACATTATAAATAGACTTCAAAAGTGTGGTATAGTAACTTTGGATGCTTCTAAATTTATTTGTCAAAGTCTTAGTTATATAGAATCACTGTAGAAAATAACTGTAGATTTGATATTTTGAAATTAGGGCTTAGAAATAATGAAATAATACACATTGACTTTTTTTTTTAAATTTTTTGAGAGGGAGTATTGCTCTCTCACCCGGGCTGGAGTGCAGTGGCACAATCTTGGCTCACTGCAGCCTCCACCTCCCAGGTTCAAGGGATTCTTCTGCCTCAGCCTCCATAGTTGCGATTACAGGTACCTGCCACCACGCCCAGCTAATTTTTGGATTTTAGTACAGACAGGATTTCACCATGCTGGCCAGGGTGATCTCAAACTCCTGACCTCAAGTGATCCACCCGCCTTGGTCTCCCAAAGTGCTGAGATTACAGGTGTGAGCCAGTGTGCTCAGCCTACACATTAATTTAAAAGCATTAAACATTGTGCATATTACCTTTTTCTTGCTAAAAATGAGGCACCAAAATATTTATTTTGTTTTGTTTTGTCTTCTATTGGTTACATAAAGTCTAACCTTTAACGTGGTAATTATTTTTTAATTCCTTATTTATGATAGCAGAATAAAATAAAATATGGGAGGGGAAAATGAATGGCTAACTTGATGCCTAGAGGCTGAAGTGCTGGTCCAGGAGCTGGGTAGACAAGCTGACCAAGGCGGGCATGATGTCCTCAGACACATGCAGAGAACTATGAGAGCATTGGACATGGAAGCCACCGTCGACTTTAGCCCAGGACGTGGAGGAGCTGCCCTGAGGGAGTTATCAAAGGCGGCTCTCCTCTTAGTGGTGTGCAAAGCAGTAATTGTTTGTTTGGGTCTAGTAGCCCCTTCTAACTGGATTTTCATGGTGAAACTACAGTGGCTTTTTCTCTAAAGCACAAATATGATTATATTACTCCCGGGTTTAGCTTCCTGCAGTGGTCTCTGGTGAAAACTTTGTAATATTCCATGATGAGATAGGGACTCACATCTCTAGTCTCATCTATTAGCACTTTCCTTCATCCTATTGTTAAAAAAATTTTTAAGCCAACCAAACAAACAAGGAAGAAAACTGAGCGTTTAACTGCCTGATACTGCCGCAATGTCTTGCTTCTGATCCTTTGGACATCGTACGCCCTTTGTAGGAAACAGCTCCCCTGCAGCCTGCCCCCTCCCCTGCCCTGCACCCACCATCTACACACATTCCTGACTGCCTCTCCTTCACTTCCTATTCTTCCTTTGGGTCTGGATTCAGATTACACTTTTGCCACAAAGTCTTCCTGGAAACCAGCCCTCCTCAAACTAGCTTATGTGCCTCTTCTCTGGGCTCTCATAGACCACTGTATCTCACCCTAGTGTAGGCTTTAGCATCCACATGGAAATCACCTGTATATTTTTCATTTCTTTTTCAGATACAATTTTTCTGTGACCAGGGGTTGTGCCTTGTTCAGGATGGTAACCCAAGTTCCTAGCACAGTGCCGGACAGGAGAAGAACCAAATAAATATTTGTTGCTTTCAACTGAGGACAATCAGATAAAAATAGAGAAAATTATATGTTTATATTATTATAACTATAGAGCTTCTGAATGCAGCCAGGAGAATCAGTGCTACTTGCAATTCTTTTTGCTTAGACATCTGTTCTTTCACTCTTGCAGAGTAGGGACAAAATGCCTCTAATATTCTAAAGATAAGGGACTGACACTGTGCCTTTCTCATGCCTGAGGACATAGTGAGTCATAACAGGATGCTAATGTTTGCTGGAAACACCATCTCTGTCCTCTTAAGCCTACTGTCATTTGCAATCAGCTGTGTCATCTCCAGATGTGCTTGTTGGCTGTAAGCCATCAACCTATAGCTTGAGTTGGGAAGCACATTTATGCTGTTGGGCTAGATGTTACTGGAACAAGTCATATTCAGGTAGTTATTTTGTGGCTGATTTCAGAGTTTGTTTTTAACCAAGCTTTAAGTAGTTGCAAAACTTAGAGCTTCTCTGTGAGTGTGTATGTGGCAGGTGTGTATAAGAGAAAGAGAGTGTGTGTATGAGACAGAAAGATAGGACTGCATATCCGTTCACACAGTGAGGAAAGAACAACACAAACATGTATGCTTTCTATCAAAATAATAGGAAAAAGTAATTTCTTATCTTGAATTTAGGGTTACTTAATGTGTTCCCATTTTCTATTGCTTTGTAACAAACCACTCCAAAACATTTAGCTTAAAACAACAATGTGTATTTTACCTACCTGTATTTGGACAGAGTACAAGCAGGGAAACAGCTTAATTTGATCCACTGCATGTCGAAGCTGGCTGACTTCAAGGCTGGGACTTGAATCATCAGAAGCTCACATTGTGCTCTCCACACACGAGTAGTTATGTGGCCAGTATAATTTTACATGTAACCTCTACAGGCGGCAGCTTAGAATGTTGGATGATCCCAAGAATAAGCAGAGAAAAAGAGAGAGAGAAGCAAAGAGGCAAAAACTATGCTGCTTTCAATTTTTTTTTAAACGAACACTTGCAAATATGGCTCTAATTAATGAATTAGATAATAATTGCTTCTTCTTTTTCTTAAAATTTATTTTTTCTTGTGGCTTGGTATGTCTCTAAGCTACATAAAATTTCTTATTTTTGATATTTTTAGGTAATAAGGAAATATATCTCCATTTTCTCATTATTATAAAAATAAAGATATTAAAACTCACTTAAGATAACTTCTTATGATCTTACTTGAAGATTATTTTGCCAGGAATATGAAGCAACATTCATTCACTCATTCATTATAACACAATATTTAGTGCATCTACCAAATTTTTGCATGCCTCACCATCTAAACCAAAGCATACCTTGATTCATTTTCTCCACAGACATGGAAATTTCAGATAGTCAGAGAAAAAGATATACTTAAATCATTTACCGCTCCTTTATTTTCTGTAAAATATTATTCTAAAAAATATTTAGGTAATAGCAATACGTGCTCCATTCCTTTTTCTGTAGGTAAAGTTGTCCAGTGGGTTCTAACTCCTAGAGCTAATTATCCTACTCCAGGATTGGGACCAGATGAGAAAAGTGTTACCCAAACTCACAGTTCAGTTTCTATAAGATCATTTCAAAGAGTTGATACATGGAGAGAAAATGTAGTCACTTTTTTCTTTTCTTGTTTTTTTTTAACCAACGTTTATCAAGTTCTTTCTTGAGAATATTGTTTATAATTTCTGCCTTTTAAAAAACTAAGTAATCATTATCATGTTTTATTAAGCTACAGAATACTGTGTAAGATGAAAGAAGATGATTTAATTAACAAGAAACAAGAGATTAAAATATCACATTTTTCTCATTCCTTTGTTCTTCACAAGACTTGTTTTCACTGTCTGTTTCCCAGGTCCAGGAAAGGAGGATGAGAGGTGGGAGAAGTAATTTACTGTAATACTCTGCATCAGAACTTCAGTATTCTTTTTCCCTCTACCATCCTTAAAGGTGCTAAGTTTTCTCCATAGAGTTAGGTCCCCTACAGGCCAACAAAGATCTCAATGTAAGGGTTCAGATTGCTTAACAAAGTACCATATTCCTCGGTGTTCAGTGTCGATGTTAACTATTAAAAATAAAAAATGAAAAAGCTGGGATGGAGACAACAGTTTATGCCTGCAAGCCCCAGTGTTTTGGGAGGCTGAGGCAGGAGAATTGTGTGAGGCCAAGAGTTTGAGACCAGCCTGGGCAACAAAGCTAGGCCCTGTCTTTACAAATAAAAAAAGAAAAAAGAAAAAGAAAAAAGCTAGCTAGACACCAACTTGAAAACCTCTCTCCTAAATTCCTAAACGTCTAGCAAGAGTGTCTTTATTGTCTTTACTTCCTGATTTACCAGTCATTTCTTAGCCCACCTGGATCTGATTTTTACCACCTTCACTCCACTAAGTCTGCTTTCTTTAGAATCACGAACAACTTCCTTGGGCACTCTCTGGGGTCAGGGCTTAAAAGAACAGTGTTTCTCACCAGTCTGGCTCAGGATCTTTTCTCTTCTACAGACTACTTTCTCATTATTTATCTCATCCTTTCTTATGGCTTCCATGCTCATTTCTGGCAATGCCCAGATTCATCATGGCAACTGAGACCATATCTTCATTCCCACCCCTGGTCCCCCAACTCCAGATCAGTGTAGTCACAGCCAACCAGACATATATAAATGGTGGTTCCTAAAGAAATTCAAATTCAATTTGTTCCCTATCACAAACAGTCATATCACCATCCACATATCCAGCCGAGTCAGAAATGTGGAAATCCTCCTTTCTCTCCTTTGTACATTACTTCCAATCAGTGATTAATCAGTTTTTCTTCTTAACTATTTCCTGAGTTAATCTATATCTTTTTCTCTTCACTGCCATTACTAAGGCCAGGCTATTGTGATCTCTCACCTGACTTAGTGCTGTAGCTTTGTACACGATCAGCTTGTCCCCCAAGTCTCAGCCCCAAACCATTGGCTACACTGCAACTAGGATTCCTTTTCTTTGATATATTAAAAATTTTATTATATCCCTGTTCTTAGCCTTTCCATAGTTTCCTTTAGTCCTCACAAGAGACTCAATAAGTCTTAACTTGCTACAAAGGATCACAGGATTCATCCCAAATACCTCCCTGGTCTCATCATATTTCATGCCCTCCAAAGCCATTTTCCACATAAAATTAGCTTCTCTAGACATATTGGATTACTTTACTTTCCAAAAATGCGTCATAATTTCTCTTACCAAGACTTCAAATGTGCTGCTTTCTTTGTCCTTCACATCCCACTCCTCCTTCAGTCAGCTCAAATATAGACTTCTCAGGCTGGACTTCCCTGACTCCCACCACTGAGTGAGCCACTCCCCACCCTGGGCTCCCATCACCTTGTGTTTGCCCCCAGGCATAGCACTCTTAACACTGTTTTGGTTACTTTTCTTGATTATTTGTGTATCATCCCTCTTAGTCTATATGTACCTCAAAGGCAAGGATGGTGTCTCATTCATTATTGAATCTCCTGCACTTGTTAAACACAAACATGAGGATAAAATTAAAAAATTGATAAGCAGCTAAGTATATAAAAATGAAGTTAGGATGCTTTGGTTATCTGCTCTTAGGCCAACCTTACACAACAATCCTTTCAATTGTCCTAACAGTCCAAAACCATGTGTGTTGTAAGCTGCCCATGGTGTATCTTTTTATCTGCTTCTCTGTCAAATGTTATATTACTCTTGTGCATTTATCCGCAGTACCTAGGTTTTGCTATTGTCTGTTCTAAACTCCTGTGGTTCTCATGCATGGTGGTTATATCATCAGGTGTTTTGTGGTTTGGAACACAGGCTATGGAACTGGACCACAGGCTGAAGTCTTGACTCCTCCACTTGCTGCTGTGTGACCTTTGGCAAGTTACTTAAATACTTAGTGTTTCAGTGTCCTCGCATGTGAAATGGAGACAATAGAACTATTGTGAGGGTTAAGTGAGTTAATAGATGTTAAGCACTAAGAACAGAGCCCGATGGCTAGAGAGCACTAGAATTATCATTTGCACAATAATTATAAATAGTTATAACTATTTTTGCACAATTGATGCCTTCAGTATATTCTCTTGTTCTTTGACTACAAACACCTCTCTAATATTCAGCAGTAACTCCTGTGGACCGGTACCATGCTCTAAACTTCTTTATACTCCTGAAAGCACCTAGACTAGGACAAGTTGTATAGTAATTCATAAACTGTGATTATGGTTTGATTTGTAACCTGGGTGTACTCATTCGCAAATTCAGAATACAAAGATGCTTTCATCTCTTGATTGTGTTTCCAGTTAATGAAGGTTCCTTCCACTTGCCTTCAGGGGTTTATATGGTCCAGAAAGAGTCAGCTCCTCTTCCAAACACCAGGTAGTGTCTGCCACCTGGTTGCTCAGGTCCTGCGAACTCTGCTGGCTGCTACTGCATCGCTACAGGGATGTCCTGCAGGCTCTCAGATCTCCATCCAAGCCATGATGTTTCCCACGTTGGGCTCCAAGATCAGACCTACATGCTCAGCCATTGTTCTCAAGCATTTTATTCTGGCTGAGTCTAGAAGGGTTTCCTGTTTGGAATACGCTTTGTGTAAGAATCAGCACTGGGCTATGAGCCTGGGACCATCAGCTTAGGTCATTGCCGTTTCCCTTTAGGTCTCAAAGATGTTCTTTTCTGCCCTTGGGTTCTGGTTAGGATACTTTATTCCATTACAGAATGTTGCCCTAACTTCAAATTGCAATGAACAGAGTTGGGGGAGTGGTGAACTTCTAAGCTTTCCTTCCCAGAAGGGTTTTGGGATCCCTATTCACATTTATCCATTATTTAGCTGAGTTATGTACACTAAAGGGCAGGACTACATTTTAAAAAACAAAACCAAAATTACTTAGAAGTCCAAAGATTCTGGCTTCTACCCTCCAAGGGCAAGGTGTGTCTCTTGGCCATTCAAAATATTCTCAACCCTCCCTTCCTTCCACCCTCCATCAAAGAAGTTCTGATCAAGATGTCTTTGTAGATCCTGGAGGCAGTGACCTAACTGGTAATTGTTGAGCCTCTTTTAAAGGTTATTTTTAATAACCACCATTTAAGAATCATAATGGTTCTGATTTTTTTGCACTTTTTCTCATTTACATTTCGATGCATCACAAAACTTCAGGAGAAATGGACCATGAAATGCTAAAAAGCAATACATAAAATTCTAGGCAAGCTGGACCTGGCAGGGACTGCCACAGTTTTAACAGTGTGAAATTACAATGTAATTTTTTGCCTGGATTTTGGGTATTAAATTAGTCATGATTTATACAAATGACTATTGTGGAGAAAAATATGCAAAGCAAGGGTTCTGCCTCAAATAGCTCTTCATCTAGGAAAGCCAGTGCAGTCCTTCACCAAGAAAAGACCCTGAACCACAATCACTCTATTTACTTAGAAGAACTATAATTATTATTGTTGTTGTTATTCATTACTACACACCTCTGTTAAACTGCCCAAACACACTGGAATTTTTTAACATAAGTAAGAAATGAGTTCACAATATTCCTGGTTTCATGACAGAGATAAGAAAAGTATGAAAAGACTCTTCTGTTTTCACTTGCATGCAAGAAAAAGCAGCAATTTACTTTCTTGTAGAAAGAAGGCTTTGATGGTACTGTCCGTGTCCCTTTCTCCTTGTTAGTCATAGTTGAGATGGTTCTGAGGTTGTCTCTGGTTGTCACATAATCATTTGTTCTTCCCATTCACACGCTTTCCTCCTCACTTTTCACATTACTATTGAGGTCAGGTTTTATGGGAAGCGACCAGGTACTCAGAGGAAACTAGAAAAAGAGGAGGGGATGTATGGGCTGTTAGATGGCAAGGGTAAGTCTGGAAAGTCAAGGAGGAAACAGAACAGACTTCAGCAGGCACTTCACATTCCTAGAACAGGAAGAGCATTATTAAGAAAATATACTAATGTATTTCATTTTCTCCTATGAACCCTGTTCCCTGTGTAGGAAATAAGAATAAATAAAAGGTTCCTCTTCAAAGCTCTCCTCTTAGTTTATTATGAATAAATAATAGTTTCTTCAAAGGTTAATTTACTTTAAAGCTTTTGCTAATAATCTTAAAGTAGCTGTTAGTCATAATAAATAAATAAATGTATCCCGTGTTCTTAATTCTTACACTTTAACCTAGATATTTGCCCTGACATGCCTGGACAAGCCCAGGCAAGTCTTAGGTCATAGCTTATTTCCCTTCCTAATTTGGAAATGTTATCACTTTTCTAAGTATTCCTCAAGTTACTTCCTCTTTTCCTTTGTTCTCCTCTATGTTTACCTCTTTAGAAAATTTCCAAGTTTTTAGCCAATCGGGTCAAGCATAAAATGTGAGGTCCCATTTCAGTCAATGGAAACTGCACACAGCAATAGAGCGATTGCATCAGGTTATGAAAGTTATAAATGTCCCTGCCTCCTTTGTTCAGGTGTGCTCTCATGGCAAGACTGCCAGTGAGTAGCACTCTTTCTGCAAGAAGTAAACTAGCCTTGCTGAGTGATCCATTGTCTTGGTGTGGATTTTTCCCGATGTTATAAACCCATTTTCAACACCTGGCAGCCTCCCATCTCCTAGGCTGAGTTCTGAGACCCCCCCTGTAGGAAAAATGAGAGGAGATCCCTTCAAGAACAGAAGTTCTCCCACCAGCCTTGCATCTGAAAGGTGGCTTCCTCCCGAACACAGCAGGGCAATAGTACTGAAGCACAGTCTTTATCAAAATACAAGGATATGCTATCAAATTAACTACTAAACATGTCAAAATCCTAGCCTGGCAGATTGCACCCTTCAGTTTTCTGTAAGAGAATTCCTTAGCTATAGAGAAAAGAATGGGAAAAATTGCTCTTTCCTGTTTTGCTAGATTGTGGAAGGCAGATAGGCATTGAAGACTGGAGATGCACAGGGAGACACCACTACTAGATGTTCTATCTTTGTACAAAGGTTCTGGACCTAGAAGGCATGGTAAATAACTTGAAGACAATGCAAAGAGCAACACACCCACACACACACAAGAAGAGGGACTTTTGCATCTTTCTTGTTTGGGGATCCACAGTACATGCTGGGTGGCCACAGGGGCAGAGTGAAGGATCTGAGAATAACTTTCCAGAGTCTTCATTGAACCCTATGTGTTATAAACACACTTGAAACATCTTCAGTTTCCTCAGAAGAAATGCAGAAAGTAGGCAGGGGCCTTGGCTGATCAGCTTAGGCAAAGAAAGAGTACCTTTACAGTGCAGGTAAAATGCTTCTTATCCAAGGCCATGTACAAGCTGAGGCTCAAGTAGGAGTTGCAGCCAGACCTCAGGAAGAGAAATAGACCCAGCAAAAGTAGAGGTAGGACCAAGTGAGGAGCCCTGAAAAAGCTGAGTTCATTTGCTGAAAATTTCACCTTCATATGCCAATAGGTAGCACAGTGACCAGGCAAATAAGGACATTTTGTGGAAACACAGGGAGCTGAGGGCTCTGCAAGAACTTGTGCAGAGATATTGAAGGCTCCTCACTCCTCTGTTGCTATAAGATGATGCACATTCTCTGCTTCAATCATATACTGCTGGTGAGTCCATCTGTGTATCTGCTGGTGTCTGTTTAGAGCACTGGGGTGAGGAAAGAGGCAATGTCTGAATGACTGAGCATTATTCAAGACAACTTTTATATGATTAGATCAAACCGGGGTTTCCATATTGGACTAAATCTTTTCTCTGCAGCTCAGATGAGGAACTCAAAAGATCAGATGAGTTCTGGAAAAAGAGAGAAATAATTATTTTGTTTGAACATCTGAATAAATCTGCATCTCTGCTATACTTTTCTTTGAAAATTCCCAAAAGGCAATTTCTAGGCTCTCTAGAAAAGTGATTGGCCCTTCGCAGGTAACTGTATCACCCTCCCAAGATGTATCCCTAGTTGGTTGTGTGGTGTGTCCATTCTCTCCCAGGAAAAGTTATGGGCACCTTCATGCTTGGCCACTCTTCATTTCACATGCTGTGAGGTTTCCTTCCCTCCCAGACACATTCTACCCACAGAGGAAATAGCTTTACTAGGGACACAAAGATCTTGACTACGTCCACTGCTTCTGTTAATGGTGGAGACTGTCCAGGTTCTTGGCATCTTGAATAAATAATTGGAGAAAATGCACAAACAAAGCAAGGAAGGAATAGAAGGATTTACTGAAAATGAAAGTACGCTCCACAGTGCAGGAGTGGGCCCGAGCATAGGGCTCAAAGGCCCTTTCCAGAGTTTTTGTGAGTTTAAATACTCTCTACTTGGAGTACACACTATGTAAGTGAAGAGGATGAAGTAAAATTACAGTCATTTACTCATTGTGTGCTTTAATGGAGAGGACATTTTCCTCTTATAGCTGAAGTGTGAATCAGCCTTATGTTCCCTGCCTCCAGATCCTATTTTCCTGCCTCATCAGTCAAAACAATGCAGAATCTTTTAAAAATTGTCTTTGGTCACTTTTCTGGTAGGAACTGATATCACAACTCTCATATTTTGGGCTGATACTAAGAGGGAGGGAGGACACCTGGTGGAGCTGATGGGACCATTGTTTCAGGCTTTCAGTCTGTGGTGTGCACTGATGACAGCCCATCTGCAGCTCTGGTGCTGAGGAAACTATTCCTGCTGCTAGGACTTCTACGACATAAAAAGCGAATCCCTGATCCACCCTGGTAACCAGGGTGTGCTTTCTTTTTAAATTTCAATCTAAAATTTTATTAAAATTAAAATTTTAATAAAAATTTTTCTCCTTTGGGCCCTTTCTATTTGACCTTGGTTGGTTCAGGATTGAAATAAGGTAATGGGAATAGATTACATACAGACCTATCTTATCTTCATTTCTGTATTTAGTTATTACAAAGTATAGGGGAGTTGACTCACGAAGAAAGCTCACATATTTCAAAAATTATTGAAGGAAGACTATGCCTCAGTAATTGCCTGTTTATTACACTTTTCAGGTCTTCTTGTGTGCATAAAATTTTAAAATTTTACTGTCATTTTCTCCTCTTCCTTGTCCCATTAATAAGTCATGAGTTTTCCTTTGAATGAGATGCTATCTGCAACTCAACATCACTATGTTATGTAATTTGAGAGTGATATTCATTTGTCTATTTCTCACTGACTCAAAAATTTGTTACTGAGAGGTTACTATGTTTCAGACATACGGTGGATAATAGACCTGCAGCGGTAAACAATATCTAAAGGTTCACAGTCTATGTAATGAGGAGACTGTTCCAGAAACAACTTTGAACATCCTGAATATTTCATTATTACTAAATGGTGAGACATTTGTAAGTAATATATCAGCCTTCATTAAGTACCATCTATGTCCATAAACCGGAGATTTTTGTTCTTTAAAATTTGTGCACACAGTTCAGAAGCTAGATCTGAATCCATGCAATAAAACTCAAACTTACAATTTTATAGATACCAATGTAAATCATTTCAACTTAATCCATAAGAATTTTAAGATTACATATAAGAAAATGTTGTAGGTACTAGGGATCAAAGAGGGTCAGGGAAGTTCCCCTAAAATAGAATTGTCAAAGAAATAATCAAGATAACCACGATACATGGCAAGAATGACCCTTGAAAGTGATATCAGCAATACAGTAGGAAGAACTCTGTGGAACTCATCTTGCAGAAACATCAATTTGGACTAGTATCTATGCACAAGAATACCATCACAAGAGCTAAGGAATCTGGGTGAGATATTATAGTCCCTGGGTGTAGCACAGATGTAAGAAGAAATGCAATAAAAAAGGCAGAATTAACAGTTTCATGTTACTCACATCACCCCTTCCCCAAACCCGCACAGTATTGCATATAGAGAGAAACCCTGTACATGGGAAAGAACAGTGAGAGTAAAGCACCTGACTTTGCCATAGGCCCCTGCATCAGCCCAGTGAAACCTGGCTCCAGTTTGGCCCCCACAGTTCTAGGTTCCAGGTAAGCTCCCCAGACTCATGCTCCAGGGCTGCCCAACAGCAGGCTGGTCCCCACAACCCAGGCTCCAGGGAAGCCCTCCAGATCCAGGTTCCAGGTCAAGATCTGTGGTCCCAGGCTCCTGGTCTACCCCAAAGCTGGGAAGACCCCAGAAGACCCAGGCCCAAGGCAAGCCCCTGCAGCCTCATGTTCTAGGTCCACTTAAGGCTTAAGAACTAGCCCCAGTGCCAGGCTAGTCCCTACAGCCCCAGGCTTCAGGACTACCTCAGCCTCAGGTTAGCACCTGTTGACTCGAGGTCTAGGCCAGTCCTTGTGGCCCTGGGCCCTAGGCCAGCACCTGAAGCATGACATTCCAGTGGACCTAGTGTCCAGATTCACCTCTGTGGACCCAGTTTCCAGGCCTGCCCCAGAAACCCCAAGGCTCCAGGGCAGACTTCACCAATCTAGCCTCCAGGCCAGCACCCACAGACCCAGCTTCCAAGCTGGCCCCAAGAGAATAAGTCTCCAGGTATCTCTCTATGGCCCCCCAGAAATGAGGCCAGCCTCCTAGAACCCAGGCTCCAGGCACACCCTGTGCTAGGCCAACCCCAGGCTCTAGGCCAGTCCTCACGGTTCAAGGTTTCATGCCTACTCCAGTGGACTCAGGGTCCAGGACCACTGCACTAAACCCTGGTGCTAGACCAACCTCTGTAGACCCAGGTTCCCTGCCAGCCCCTGTGGCTTCAGGCTTTAGGCTCATCATGATAGACACAAACACGAGGCCAATTCCAGTGCCAAGTTGGCCCCTGTGACTCAGGCTCAAGGCCCACCTCAGCAGTAGATCAGCCTCTCTGGACTCAGGCTTCAGGTTTGCCCCTGTGGATGCAAATTTTATACCTGTCTGCACAGACCCAGGCCATAGCCATGCCCCTGAAGACCCAGTAAACAGGCTCACCTCAGTGGACCCAGACTCCAGGCCTATCCACCCAGTTGACAGACTCACCTGCTGACCCAGGCACCAGACAGCTCACAAAAGAATTCCAGACCCCACCATGGACTCCACCAGATATCCTGCCCAAAATCTCTTGACAGGCTGACTGGTAAAAGGCTTTTCTTATCAAAAAGTCAGTCTCTTCCATGTAAAGTATGGAAGTGATATCACCTCTTCAGATGCACAGAAACCAATGCAAAACCATAAAGATCAAATAGTCAGGGAAACATGGCACTAACAACAACAGCAACAAAATAAAGTAACTGGCCCTAAAGAAATGGAAATCTATGAACCGCTTCACAAAAAAAAAAAATAATAAAAATTTCATAGTAATTATCTTAAAGAAGGTCAGTGAGCTTTTTAAAAGAGAGCACAGATTGATAATTTTTTAAAAATCAGAAAAACAATACATGATCAAAAAGAGATTTAACGAAGATACAGAAACCATTAAAAAAAAAAAAACAAAATTTCTGGAGCTAAAGAACCCAATGACAGTACTAAAAAAAAAAAAAAAAGTCATAGCTTCAACAGCAGAATGGATCAATCAAAAGAAAGAATCATTGAGCTCAAAGACAGGCCATTTGGAATTACCTAGTCAGAGGAACACAAAATGAAAAGAATAAGAAATAGTGAAGATAGCCATGGAACTTTTGGGACACCATCAAGAAAGCCAATGTATGCATTATGAGAGTCACAGAGGAGAAGGCAACAAGGATAGAAAGCTTGTTTTACAAAGTAATAACAGAAAACTTCCCAAATCTGGAGAGAAAAATGACCATCCAGATTTATATATAAAGCCCAAAGAATGCAAAATAGATTAAATATAAAGATATTTCCACTGAGACATACTATAATAATTTCTCAAAAGTTAAAGATAGAGAATTTTGAAAACAGCAATAGAAAAGCAAGTCACCAAATACAAGAAAATGTTATAAAACTATCTGTGGATTTCTCAGCAGAAACCATACAGGCCAGGAGAGAATGGAATGATATATAGCCAAAGTGCTGAAGAAAACCCTGCCAAGAACACTACACCCTAAAGCTATACTTTAGAAATGAAGGAGAAATATGGATGTTCCCAGACAAACAAAAGCTGTAGGAGTATGTCACCACTAGGCCTGACTTACAAGAAATGCTAAAGGGAGTCTTTCAATTTAAAATGAAATAGTATTAATTAACAACATAAAAACATATGGATACATAAAATTTACTATAAAGTTAAGAATATTATCAAATTCAGAATACTCTTAAAGAATACAGTAATGGTGGTGCATAAATCCCTTTTACTTCAGGCATAAAATTTAAAAGCCAAAAGTATTAAAAAGAACCACAGCTGAAATAACTTTTAATAAAAATGCAATATATGAAAGATATAAATTGTGACATTGATGACATAAAATGTTGAAGAAGGAGAAATTGAAGAATAGAGTTTGTTATGTGTCTAAGTTAAGTTGTTATCAGCTTAAAATAGACTTCTATATCTGTAAGTGTTTGATATAAGCTTCATGATAACCACAAAGAAAAAACCTCTAGTAGATACTCACCCCACAAAAAGGAAAAGGAATCAGTATACAACTACAAAAAATTATCAAATAACAAAGGAAGACATCAAGAGAGGAAGAACGAAGCAAAGGAACTATGAAATAGTTGGAAAACAATTAACCAATTGGCAGTAGTAAGTTCTTACTTAGCAATAATTATTTTAAATGTAAATGGTTTAAATTTCCCCATTGATAGACATAGAATGACTGAATGAATTAAAAACAAGTTCCAGTTATATGCTGCCAACAAGAGAATTACTTTAGCTGTAAGGATACATATAGACTGAAAGTGAAGGAATAAAAAAAGATATTCTGTGAAAACGATAACCAAAAGAAAGCAGAGATAACTATACTCAGACAAAATAGACTTTAAGTCAACCATTTCCACAAGAGACAAAGGTTAATGTATAATGATAAAGAGGTCAATTCATCAAGAGTCTAAAACAATCATAAATATGTATGTATCCAATATTAGATCACCTAATATATAAAGCAATATTAACATAACTGAGAGTAGAAATACATAGCACTATAATAATAATAAGGCACTTCAATTCCACCCTTTCAACAATGGATAGATTATCCAGAGAGAAAAATCAATAAGGAAATAGTGGACTTGAACACTATTCCATATAACAAATGGACCTAACAGATATAAACAGAACATTTCATCCAACAGCAGCAAAGTACACATTCTTCTCAATTGCACATGAAACATTCTCCAAGATAGATTATATGTTAGGCCACAAAGTAAGTGTTAACAGAATTTGAAGAATGGGAATCATATCAAGTATGTTTTCTGACAATGATGGTATGAAACTAGAAATAAATAATAGGAGCCAGGTGCAGTGGCTCATGCCTGTAAACCCAGCACTTTTGGAGGCCAAGTTGGGTGGATCACTGAGGTAAGGAGTTTGAGAGCAGCCTACTCAACATGGTGAAACCCTGTCTCTACTAAAAATACAAAAAATTAGCCAGGCATGGTGGTGGGTACCTGTAATCCCAGCTACTTGGAAGGCTAAGGCAGGAGAATTGCTTGAACCCAGGAGGCAGAGTTTGCGGTGAGCCAAGATCATGCCACAGCTCCACAGCCTGTGTGACAAGAACAAAACTCCATTTCAAAAAAACAGGGGCAAGTGGGAATCAAAAAATTCAATTATGTGGAAATTAAATAACACATTCCTGTGTATTCAATGAGTAAAAGAAGAAATCAAAAGGGAATGTTAAAAAATCTTGAGAGAAGTTCAGGCACAGTGGCTCATGCCTATAATCCCAACACTTTGGGAGGCCAAGGTGGGTGTATCAACTGAGCTCAGGAGTTCAAGACCACTCATCTGTACTAAAATTACAAAGATTAGCCAGGCATGGTGGTGCATGCCTGTAATCCCAGCCACTTGGGTGGCTGAGGCATGAGAATCACTTGAACCTGGTAGCAGTGAGTGTTGCCACTATACTCCAGGCTGGGTAACAAAGCAAAACCTTGTCTCAAAAAAAAAAAAAAAAAAAAAATCTTGAGACAAACGAAAATGAAAATAGAAACACAGCATATCAAAACTTAGGGGATACAAAAAACACAAGTTCTAAGAGGCAAGTTATAGCAATAAATGCCTACATGGAAAAAAATATCGACTATACAACCAAAGTTTTCATCAAAGAACTAGGAAAAAAAGAAACTTTGCCTGAAGTCAGTAGAATAAAGGAAATAATAAAAATCAGAGCAGAAATAAATAAGAGACTAGAAAAAAAATAGAAAAGATCAATGAAACTAAGAGTTGGTTTCTTAACAAGACTGAAAAACCTACAGCTGGACTAACTTAAAAAAAGAGAGAGAAGATGCAAGTAAATAAAATTATAAAGGAAAGAGGAGACATTACAACTGATACCATAGAAATACAAAGATATAAGAGATTATTAACAATTACATGCCAACACATTGGATAACCTAGAAGAGATGGATACATTTTTATAAACATATATACCCTTCCAAAACTGAAACTTGAAGAAATAGAAATTCCAAACAGATCAGTAATGAATAAGAAGATTCAGTCAGTAATCAAAAACCTCCCAACAGGCTGGGTGTGGTGGCGCATGCCTGTAATCCCAGAACTTTGGGAGGCTGAAGCGGGTGAATCACTTGCAGTCAGGCATTTGAGACCAGCCTGGCCACCATGGTGAAACCCCATATGTACTAAAAATACAAAAATTAGCTACTCAGGAGGCTGAGGCAGGAAAATTGCTTGAACCTGGGAGATGGAAGTTGCACTGAGCTAAGAATATGCCAAGGCACTCTAGCCTGGGAGACAGAAACTTGGTCTAAAAAAAAAAATACAAACAAACAAACGAAAGAAACAACCTCTCAACAAAGAAAATTCCAGGATCTGATGTGTTCATTCATGAATTCTACCAAACATTTAGGAAAGAACTAATATCAATTCTTCTCAAACTCTTTTTTAAAAAATTGACAGGGAAACACTTCCAAACTTATTTTATGAGGCTAGCATTACTCTGATACCCAGCCAGACAAGCACTACAAAAAAATAAAATTACAGGATAATATTCCTGATGTACATAGATGCACAAATCCACAACAAAATACTAGCATGATGAATCTGACTGCACATTAAAAGGATCATACATCATGATCAAGTGAGATTTATCCCTGGAATGCCAAATGGCTTAACACATGCAAATAAATAAATGTGATATATCAAATTTAAAGAATAAAAATTAAATAATCTCAGTAGATGCAGAACAAGTATTTGACATTTAACATCTTTTCATGATAAACAAAATTCAATAAATTAGATATAGAAAAATGTATCTCAACATAGTAAATGCCATATATAATGAGCCCACAGCTAACATCAAACTCAGCAGTAAAGAATCTGAAAGCTTTTTCTTTAATATCAGAAACAAGACAAAGATGTCCACTGTCACCACTTCTATTCAGTATAGTACTGTAAGTCTTAGCTACAACAATTAGATAAGAAAAAAAAAAAGATATTCAAATTGGAAAGGAAGAAGTAAAATTGTCTATTAGCAGATAATGTGAGCTCCTAGATAGAAAAGCCAGAAGATTCCACCAAAAAACTGTTAGAGCTAATAAATGAATCCAGCAGTGTTGCAGGATACAAAATCAACATACAAACAAAGGCTGGGTGCAGTGGCTCACGCCTGTAATCCCAGTACTTTGGGAGGCTAAGGTGGGTGGATCACCTGAGGTCAGGAATTCGAGACCAGCCTGACTAACAAGGTGAAACCTCATCTCTACTAAAAATACAAAAATTAGCTGGGTGTGGTGGCAGGTGCCTGTAGTCCCAGCTACTCAGGAGGTTGAGACAGGAGAATTTCTTGAACCTAGGAGGTGGAGGTTGCAGTGAGCCAAGATTTCACCACCGCACTCTAGCCTGGGCAACAGAGAAAAAGAGAGAGAGAGAGAGACAGAGAGAATTTCTATACAATAACAATAATCTATCTGAAAAAGAAATTAAGAAAACAATTCCAAAGAATAAAATAGTTAGAAATAAGTTTCACTGAGGAGGTGAAAGGGCTGCACATGGAAAATTATAAAACACTGAAGAAACAGATTGAAGGAGACACAAATAAATGGATACTTTCCTTGTTCATAAATTGGAAAAATTAATGTTATTAAAATGTCCATGCTACCTAAAATGATCTACAGATTCAATGCAATCCCTATTGAATAAGAACTAATGACGTTTTCACAGAAACAGAAAAACAATCCTAAAGTTTGTATGGAGCCCCACACAAAAAAAACAAAACCCTGAATAGCCAAATTAGTCTTAAGGAAAAAAAGCAAACACCAAACAAAAGCTGCAGCATGACACTGCCTGATTTCAAAATATACAAATTTACTTTTCAAAACACTACAAAGCTATAGTAATCAAAGCAGTGTGGTATTGGCACAGACCAATGGAACAGAATACGAAGTCCAGAAATAAATCCATGCATTTATGGCTAATTGATCTTCAACAAAGGTGCCAATCAAACACAATGGGAAAGAATAGTCTCTCTAATAAATGGTGTTAAGCCAACTAACTATCCACATGGAGAAGAATGAAATTGGACCCTCCTTTCATCTTATAATACATATAAAAATCAACTCAAAATGGATAAAAGCCTTAAATGTAAGGCCTGAAACTATAAAACTACTGGATGGAAGCACAGGGAAAAAGCTTTTTGATATTGATATGGGAATTTGGATATCATCCAAAAACCACAGGCAACAAAAGTAGAAACACAAATGTATTGTATCAAACTGAAAAACTTCTGCAAACAGCAAAGGGAACAATTAACAGTAAACAGACAAACCACAGGTATATGGAAAGCTGCTTAACATCACTAATTGCCAGGGAAATGTAAATTAAAACCACAATGAAATATTACCTCAAACTTGTTAGAATGGCTATTATGAAAAAGACAAAGGATAAGTTGTGGTGAGAATGTGGAGAAAAAGGAAACTTGGTACACTGTTGGCAGGAATGTAAGTTAGTACAGACATTATTGAGAAAAGTATTGGAGGTTCACAAAAATATGAATGTAACTACCATGTAATTGAGCAATTTCACTTCTGTGTATATATCCAAAGGAAATGAAATCGTTATGTGGAAGTGATATCTGTGTTTCCATGATCATTGCAACACCTTTCACAGCAGTCAAGATATGGGATCAGCCTAAGTATCCCTCAAAAGTTGAACAGGAATGAATGGATAAAGAAAATGGGGAATATGTGTAACGGTATACTATCCAGGCTTAAAAACAAAGGAAATCTTGTCATTTGCAACAACATGGATGAACTTGAAGGACCTTTTGTAAGTGAAATAAGCAAGGTACAAAAAGGAAAATATTGCATGATGCCACATATGTGAAATCTAAAAAAGTTCAACACATAGAAGGACAGAGTAAAATTGTTATCAGGGGCTGGGCATGGGAACAGGAAGGTGGGAATGGGAGATAGTAGCCAGTGGTAGAAAGTTTCAGTGAGAATGAATAAGTTCTGAAATCTATTGTATAGCATGGTATAGCATAGTGACTATAATTAAATAATAATGTATATTTAAAAATAGTTAAGAGAGTAGATCCACAAAAACATAAGTATGGAAGGTGATGGATTTGTTAATCAGGTTTACTTAATAATTTCATAATGTATACATAGATCAAAATGTCACATTGTATGCCATATATATATATATTGTTGTTGTTGTTGATTATACCTTAATAAAGCTGGGAAACACCCATGACCCCATCTGGTGACAAATGAGATGTGTTTGTTGACCTTAGAGCTTTTCCTCAATTTCGTTCTCTTAATCCTCACTGTTACCTTATCTTTACTTTCTTCTATTTCTAATCTTTCGTCTAACTTCATTTTCCATATTTAAATATCAATTTTTTAATCTACATCATCTCCCAGTTTTTAAATCCCAAATTAATTTTTCACCTAAGCACTTCCCCTTCGTCCTTCCTCTGCTACCCTGCACTGGGGGTCAGAGAACTGAGTTTTAATAATAGCTCTGCCACTGCTTAGCTATGCAACAACTTTGGACAACCTTGTAAGCTCCTGGGGTCTCATTTGCCTCATCTGTTGAGTGAGTGGACCTGAATCACCGGTCTCCTGGCTCCCTTCTAAGATCTCATGGTTCTGTGGATTTTCTTGGAAAAGTAATGTTCCAGAAGCTTTGTTAACGTTTTTGTTGTCATTCTTTGACATCCTTAAATCTTTCACTCACTGCTTTGGGCAAGACATACAGACATAGAACTACTTGTGCCTCTATTACCCTTAGTATTTTGGGGTTGTTGACTCCCTATATTGGAGAAAGAGAAATAAAGATTTTTTTTCTAGGTATTTTCAGACATGTGGAAATATTGAATAGTGGCGCCTAGGCACTTTTTACTGTCTACTTCCTGTCATCCTCCCCCATATTTTCATCTGTTCAGAAATGCAGGTCCTAACACATGCCGGGAGCCATAGCCATTTCCCACCGCTGCCAGCCTCTCTTACACATTTTTTAATGAAGGACTTATATCTCAAACATTGCCTGAGAGTTTCTTTCATTCCACCTGAGACATTTAAGTTCTTATCTCTGCTTCACCTCCTTCTCTATCTTATAAACCCAAAGTACCACTACCTAGGCCTGGGCTTCTCTGAAGCTCAGTGTTTCCCAGTGGATGTATTTGGTATCCAAAGGGGAATCTTTGTTTCTGTTTAAAACGTTTTCGGTATACACGGTTGCTGAGTCTGCAAACTCAGGATCTGTAGCAGCTCTTCCTGCTGTATGTTTTCTCTACTTCCCTTTCAGGCAACAATTCTCTATAGTTTCAGTCTTCTCCTTGGACCCATAGACATATTTCCTATCCTGGTGATGATGGAGGCTCAGAGCCCCAAATCCCAGAATATTTGGAAAATGTGAGCTGGGCCCCATCATGGAAACTTCTGGCAGAAAGTGAACTCCAGGCAGATGTAGACATTCTGATACAGTTCCTGAAAAACATGCTCAGCCATGACTCCTTTGTTCCTAACCCTGGTGGTAAATTCATTTATCTACTCTGTAAAGTTTATTATCTATATAATAGATTGTACTTGTCCAAATATCAAAGGTTGTCACCTAAGTACATCAAAAGTCATCACCTAGCTAGTTTAGATAATAAACTAACCAGTTTAGATAATAAATCATACAGTATACCTAGTTTTGCTACTGAATAGGTTTTCTGCACATGTGTAGCTGAAATCCAAACTCCTAACTCCATGCTACTACTGTAAAGTGACCCATTTAACTACATGTTGGAACAAATGATATGATCACTCATGTTTCTAAAGCATATCTGGCCTTGTGATAGAAAGAAAATTAATGAAATGAGCTTTGATAAGTTGTCTTGAATTCTTCAGACAAAAAGATAGAACTTCTAACAATAAATAATTGGATAAAAATAATAGACTATGCAACTTATGACCATCTGTTCAAGAAGAAATTAGAAAGAAATCTGGCTAAAAAGAATGGAGACGTGACTTGCTATATTTTTCATCCTCCATAACTGCCTTACACACACCCACACACAGACCTGAGCAGGCTGTTATCTCTTCATGGCTTCATGCTCAATGAAGGAGCTGTACTTTTATTTACATGATCCATAGTTTGCATTTTTCTACATGATGAAAAATGATAGTACCCAGTTCCATCTTTGTCAAAAAAGTAAGCCATTCAATTAAAAACAAAAATTTTAAACTTTTGTTTCAATAAAGAGTAAATCAAGTATTGAGAATACTACAGATTTTGCTTAACTGGTAAAACTGAGTTACTGTGTGCTGGTTACTCATCCTTTGAAAAAAGAAGGCTTTTATTTTTTCTTTCTTTCTTTCTTTCTTTCTTTCTTTGTTTCTTTCTTTCTTTCTTTCTTTCTTTCTTTCTTTCCCTCCCTCCCTTCCTTCCTTTCTTCCTTCCTTCTTCTTTTTTTTTGAGATGGAGTCTTGCTCTGTTGCCCAGGCTGGAGTGCAGTGGCATGATCTTGGCTCACTGCAACATCTGCCTCCTGGGTTCAAGCAATTCTCCTGCCTCAGCCTCCTGAGCAACTGGGACTACAGGTGCGTGCCACCACTCTCAGCTAATTATGTATTTTTAGTAGAGACAGAGTTTCACCATGTTGGCCAGGCTGGTCTTGAACTCTGACTTCAGAGTTCACCCGCCTCCGCCTCCCAAAGTGCTGGGATTACAGGCATGAGCCACCGTGCCTGGCCAAAATAAGGCTTTTCAATAATGGCCCATGTTTTATTTATAAAAGGATTCTGGGACACACCAGTGTTGAGAGAGATGGACATGTATTATGCTGGAAAGAGTACTTGCAACTAACATTAGTAATTATAGTAATAGCAGAAATTGATTGAGTTTCCTGAATGTTTGGCACCACACTAAACACTTTATGTGCAGAACATCATTTAATTGCAAAGCAGCCCTGATGCATCAGATGAGCTAGCTATTGCAGGATCATATTTGCAGGATCATAATATACCTGCCAATGATAAATTGTAATGATTTTGTCAAAAATTTTCCAATGAAAATTTCTAATGATTCTCTGCTTCGGTGCTGGCAAATATTCCCAGGAGTGTGAATTACTAAATATGAAGAGTATTAATTATTTGTATCAGAAGATAGAAGATGGAGTGTTAATGGGTAGGATATATATATAAGCTCTCTCTAATTAACCCTGAAAGATAATAGAAGAGAGGTTGCTCGTTAAAAATTTTGTAAATTTAAATCTCATGACTAAAATATCATTCAGAGGAAAACTGTACGTAGTGTTAAGTGAGAATCATATGTCAAGGCAGGGGAACTAGAATTAAAAAAGGCAGGTGGCTATTACTGTAAATCCTCAGAAAAAGCCCCTACCCAATTTAGGAACAAGTTGGGTTCAACAGGCTATGACTTTTATCCGTTGTTAAGCAAGACATGTCAAATGCATTCATATTTTTCCATTCCCATTATTTTACATTTTCTGAAGATGACAAATAATTGCTGAAAACCAACTTAAAATATATTTGTTTATGAATCTTGCTTGCTTGGAATTTATATATATATAATAGACACACACACACACACACACACACACACACACACACACACTACCAAAAAGTTAAAGATTTTTTCCCTATGTGGTACCGATATGGCAGAAAGAAGATTGTGATTTGATCTTTTGATCTCTCCATGGGTCCGCAATATGGTAAAAACTAGCAAAGAAGATGAGACGACTACCATCTCCAGTCATTCGGAGGAATAGCCCTCCAGTTATTGCCACAATGGATTGACCTCAATCTGCAGAGGGGTAAAAAAAACTCATCTAAGTTCACACCTACTGACAAATGACTAATGCCATCTGAGGGCTCAGAAATACTGGTATAAAAAATGCATCATTTCCTCCACAGAGCACAAAAAGTAGCCATTCATATGGCATTGTATTTGATGGAGGGATAAGAGGAGAATCAAAAGAATCAACTGTCAAGGTAGACCATAAACAGGGGGTATCTCTAATTTTGGCAGACCCCTAATTAAACAGTAGCCAGATATAAAGATAAGACCCTCTGCCCAGCCTGAGGGTCTAACACCTGGGATGCAAAGTGATACTCTAAGCTACTACTATTCTACATTAAGTATGCCTACTCCGAATTGAGTGGCTAAATATTTTGAGTTACACCTCAAGTTGAAAGAATCCACGGGACAACTTCTACTCTGAAATCCCCCAAATTTTCTCTACTGTCTACTTATCTGTGGAACCCAGAGATGGCCAAAGGCAAAAACAGCTGGCTGTAGAGTCCTATTCCTCCCCTATACCTTTGGTTCTCTAGGTTCAAGTGGACAAGACAGAAATGAGAGATAATGTAATGAAGTCACTGAGAAAACCAGAGGCCCTAGTTCATTTTTACTTTAGTAAGTTCATTTTTATTTACCAAGTTCTAGGTAAACATCAGTTAAGGAGAAAAATTACGGAAATTTTACTACTTGATTGAATTTTTATTCAAATTTAATGTAAAAAATATTTTTACTATTTTACACATGAGAAATCTGAAGCTTATAAGAAAATTAACTTGACTTCGCTGTCTACTTACTGCTATTCTTGCCTATATTTTCATCTTTTCAGAAATACAGGTCCTAACACATGCCAGGGGCCATGGCCATTTCCACTGCATCCAGTGAATAAGGATTTAAGCATTGCCTGAGAGTTTCTTTCATCCCAGGTCTGTACTTATTCTAAAGTGCACTCTCCTAACCACCTAGGATTTTCACTCCTTTAGAACATCTTAACCACCTCAGCCTAGGTGGTGATTTTGGCACAGGGAAAACATGGTGAATCACTTTTTCACTACCTCATTGCCAAAATGGGGATAATATATATACTCCATTTACTACTTAAAGGCTGGGACTTGACAAATCCTTTTCTTGAAAACAAAGACTAATATCACAAAAGGCATCTTTTTCAGTACCTGGTTTCTAGTTGCTAATAATCTATGAGGCTCATAATGTAAAATAAACTTATGTTATTATATGTGCCCTCAAAGGGCTATAATGTACAAATAAATCTTTGGCTATCTTTCCTGGAAGTTCAAAAGAATACTGCAAGGTCACAGTTAGAAAAAAAAAATGCCTGTATAATGAAGGCATATTCCTTTATGGATCATTCCTGAGAGTAAAGTTTTCATAAAATCTGATGGGAAACAAAGACAATAGGTCTTTTTAAAAAATGTATGAGGCTGGTCTAAAATGAGCCAAGTGATTGCATTCTCCTGATAATCCTAGATTTCTCTCTTTCTGTCCTAGAATTAGGTGGGTCTGAAATGATGTTTAATTGATGTTTTTCTGGTACAAAACACTTATAACTTATTTGCTTGTTAGGAGGAAATTCAGTTCATCATTAAACAAACCATTCTGGTATTAGTGTATAAATACATAAATAAATAATATTTGTGTAGCTCCTGTGGCTATGAAATGGTTAAATAATAAAAAGTAATATTTGGAACATGGGAAATGGGACTGATGAATTAAGGAAGAATATGCATTCTCTATGATCTATGATTTTTGACAGAAAGAATCTTTTTCATTTTGGGAAAAATCTGGAAGATTTTCTTTCCAGAATTTTTGAAAGCATACAGCAAATACTTTTTAGCCACTAATTATAATAATGCCACAGAGAGAAAAAGTGACAAGGATAAATAAAGCTATTCCTAAGTAATAAGCTGCAATCAGAATTTTGCAGAATATGTTAAACAGCAGCAATTCTTGGATACCAGCATTTCATGTGTCCATGTAGGGGCCAGAACACAGAAGTGCAATTTCTTGAGATGTTATTTTCTAAATGTGAATTTTCAGCGACTTACAAAGAAAGGGAATTTTGGATTCTCTGTAACTGATATTAAAAATTGTTACCAAAAAAATAGTTTTCTAACACAAATCTATAATAAATAAATGGTATAGAACACAGAAGATATCCTGAAATACTACAAGAAGCCAAAATAAAGTGGTGGATCCATAGATTCTATAAGAACTAAATGGCATAGAAAATGGAAGAGAATGCAAAACACTTTAAAAGCCAAAATAAAATGATGGATGCAAAGTGGACATGAAATAAAGTAGACGAGATATAGGCTTAGTTATGATCCAGATTATTCTGAAGTTAGTGGGTGAGACTTTAAAATAACCAAGATTAATAAGTTAAAGAAAGTAGAGGGAAATACGCACAGCATTGAAGAAGAAAATGGATGGTTACAGTAGATAATTTATAAGTAAAGAATTTACTTAAAAAGGCTCAAACAAACATTCTCGTAATGGTTAATTTATGTTTCAACTTGACAGGGGAGCTCAGATTAAACATTATTTCTGGATGTGTCTGTGAAGATCTTTCCAGATGAGATTAGCATTGAATGAATGGACTAAGTAAGTAGACTGCCCTACCATGTTGGGCATCATCCCGCTTCCCTGCTAAGCTGGGACATCTCATCTCATCTTCCCATCTCATCTTTAGGACTGGAATTAATGCCCAGCTTCCCTGGTTCTCCAGCCTTGGAACCCAGAGAGAATCACTGGCTTTCCAGGTCTCCAGCTTGCAGACAGTAGATTGTGAAATTTCTCATCCTCCATAGTTGTGTGAGTCAATTCTTCATTATAAATATTCATAATTTTATATTATATTATATATGTATGTTATATATAATTTATATGTAAATACATATATATATTTTTTTCTCTGTCTCCTTCTGGACAATCTTTACTAATATCATTCTGGAAGTGCAAAATACACAATCTGAAATTAAGAACTCTTTTGATGGGTTTAACAGTACACTGAACATAAGAGAAGATAGGATTTACAGACTCAAGTCAATAGAATATGTTCAAGAAGTACAGATAGAAAAAGAATAGAAAGAATAAAACAAAACAGATAAGAAATGTGGAGAAGGATTAAAAGTCTAGCATGCATATAACTAGAATCCCAAGGAGAGAAAAAAGAGATGAAAAGAAAGTTGAAGAAATAATAGTCAAAAGCTTTCAAATCTCATGCAAAGAAACCCCACAAATTCAGGAAATTTAGTGAGCCCCAAGCAAGGTAAATATGAGGAAAACTTCAGCTTTATTCTAAAAACAAATAATAAAAGAAGATATTTAAAAGGAAAAAAAAGCATATTGCTTCTGGAGAAATATCAGGAAGAAATCCACTGACCAGAACTGTGCCAGAAGACGTTATTAAATAGCTAAAAAAGAAAAACAAAACAAACTTGCCAATTTAGAATTCTATAAGGAGTGAAAGTATCCTTCAAAAAAAAAAAATAAATAAGAAAGAAGTCGACCTTTTCACATAACCAAAGGTGAGAAAACTGTCACTAATAGAGCTTAATACAAGAACTACTAAATAATGTTCTTCATGTCAAAGTATAATGGTCCCAGATGGAAGAACAGAAGTAGAACAGAAGTAGAACACAGAAGTTCAAGAAAAGTTTATAGTTTATGTAGGAGTAAAACAATCTGACAATAGCAGCAAAAAAGAATAGGAAGGTAACTATTACAAGTTAAAGCACTGCAAGGAGCTTTACCACTGTGAACAGTGCTGCAATGAACAAGCGGGTGCAGATACCCCTATGGTATACTGATTTCTCTTCCTTTGGGTAAATACCCAGTACTGGGATTGCCAGATCATATGGTAGTTCTATTTCTAGTTTGTTGAGAACTCTCCACACTCAGCATAATGGCTGTACTAACTTACATTCCCATCAACAGTGTATAAGAGTTCTTTTTACTTTGTATCCTTGCCAGGATCTGTTATTTTGCAGATATCTGTTATATCTGCTCACTGCAGTGTTTGAGACATGGCAAGAGTAGACAAAAATATGGTTGCATTTTGTGATTTCTAGGGCAACATCTAAAATAACACAAAAATGTATAATAAAAAGCTGCTGGATGAGATAAAATCCAATAATAAAAATGTAATTGATTAATGAAAAAGAAGTAGGTATCTTAAGTCAGTAAAAAATTAAAAGATTTTATAACTTTGACCTTCTTTAAAATACAAAGTTGACTTAAAAACAGAAAGCTGAGCTATTTGAACTAGGAAACACTGGGTTTTTCATGTTGTTTTAATATGCTGTTAGAAACAACACTTACCTTAGTGAGTCTCCATTTCATTTCCCACTGCATACCAGTATGTCCACAACGTGGGACTATTGCACTGTATAAGTCAATTTGAACTGTACGCTGGCATGCACTAGATTCTATCGCCTTCTCAGTTCACTTGACACTTTATCTAGTTAAAAATTTACAAAACCAAGAAACGTAAGATAAGTATGCAGCATGTCCAACAACCAAAGAGGCTAGAGCTCATAAAGAACCAGGCCAGCTCAAAGATCACTATTTTTCACCAAAAGTATATCCTGTTCCTCTACCAGATCTCATCAGAAGGTAAGAAAGATTCTGCTCTTAAGATATAAGAAAGAACTTGAAAGAGAAAGCAATTTTCTTTTTTCAGAAGGCAGCAAAGCAATCTAGATTCCAGGGTTTTAAAATACAAATCTCCACTTCTCACACTAGGTCTATCCTTTCATTCATTTCCAATTTTGTAAATGCAGTGATTTTAATATACAAGGAACTCAACTCAACAGTGAAAAAGTAATAATCCCTTTAAAAAGGGGCAAAACACATAAACAGACATTATTCAAAAGAAAAAATATAAATGGCCATCAGGCGTATGAAAAAATGCTCAACATCAAATGCTAATCATTAGGGAAATAGTAATCAAAACTACCATGAGGCATGTTACCTGGTATAAAAAGACAAAAAATAACAGATACTGGCAAGGATACAGAGTAAAGGGAACTCTTATACAGTGTCGATGGGAATGTAAGTTAGTACAGCCATTATGAAGAACAGTGTGGACAGTTCTCAAAACTACCATATGATCTGGCAATCCCAGTACTGGGCATTTATCCAAAGGAAGAGAAATCGGTATATCAAAGGGATATCTGCACTCACTTTTTTTTTTAAATTTTGTATTGCATTTTAGGTTTTGGGGTACATGTGAAGAACATGCAATATTGTTGCATAGGTACACACGTGGCAGTGTGATTTGCTGCCTTCCTCCCCTTCACCTATATCTGGCATTTCTCCCCATGCTCTGTCTCCCCAACTCCCCACCCGTCACTGTCCCTCCCCTATTTCCCCCAGACAGACCCCAATGTGTAGTGCTCCCCTCCCTGTGTCCATGTGTTCTCAATTCCATTCGACCCAGCAATCCTATTACTGGGTATATATCCAAAGGATTATAAATCGTTCTACTATAAGGACACATGCACACGAATGTTCATTGCAGCACAGTTTACAATAGCAAAGACCTGGAACCAACCCAAATGCCCATCAATGATAGACTGGACAGGGAAAACGTGGCACATATACACCATGGAATATTATGCAG
>CAUYQU010084677.1:0-20757 GCA_963574635.1 Cheracebus regulus | reverse complement strand
CAGGCAAAAGCAAGGAGTGCTGTAATTGTAAATAATAGCTAATATCTGAGTCCCTGACTTTGCGTCAGGCATACACCCAAACCCAAATCGAATCCTAATCCTAAACCTAACTTTAGGGTCCACAACTTTTTTTTTTTTTTTTGAGACAGAGATTTGATCTTGTTGCCCAGGCTGGAGTGCAATGGCATGATCTTGACTCACTGCAACCTCTGCCTTCCTGGTTCAAACAACTGTCCTGTCTCAGCCTCCTGAGTAGCTGGGATTACAGGCACATGCCACCTCACCTAGCTAATTTTTGTATTTTTAGTAGAGACAGGATTTCACCATGTTGTTCCAGCCTGGTCTCGAACTCCTGGCCTTGTGATCTGCCTGTCTAGGCCTCCCAGGGTGCTGGGATTGCAGCATGAGGCACCATGCCTGGCCTGAGTGGGTGTTTTTTTAAGTCAAGAGTGGTTGGGGTATTGCCCATTGAGGCATCCCGAGAGGTTATCTGTTGGGCAAAACAGATATGAAGAACATGTGAAGAACAGATTAAGTTACGAATTTAAATGGGGTATTGATTTCAGTTTTGTAGATATTTATGAAGTACTTACTATGTGCCAGTCACTATTCTAACTAAATACCACCTGAATTAGTGAAAAAAATACAAAAATCCTTTTCCTCCTTGAGTTTTATGGTAGAAGGAGAAATTAGATGAAAAAAATAAATGAACCTTATGGTGTGTAATTTAGATGATGAATGACAATGGAGAAAAGTGTGGGAAAGATAAGATATTGGTATTAGGGGTGGAGGACTGTTGCTATTTTAATAAAGTAGTCTATAAAGTTCATATTTAAACAAATATTTGAAGCAGATGAGCCATGAAGATTTGGGAGAAGAACTAATTACTAGGAGAATAATACAGGCAAAGGGCCTGACATAAGGAGCATGTCTGAAGTAGAGTCTAGGTGGAGTGAGACAAGGGAATTAGAGGAAGTCTGAGAGGTAAGTAGAGCCAGTTATGTAAGACCTAAGAACTTTGACCTTTCCCTACTCAGATGAAAAATCATTGGAGGGTTTCGAGCATGGGAGTGATCAGTTAGATGACATTTAACCTATTAAAAAGAGTAATTGAACTGATTCAAAAAAATACTGTAAGCATTCATAGTATTTAATTTGGAGGGAAATGGGGTTAAAAATTAAGTTTCCTCTTGTTACTGGAGTTTTCTGCAATCTAAATGCTATTTATTATTTGAAGACTTTATTTTTACATCAGTACTAAATAGAGCTATCTGTAATTTCCAGGGAGTAGAACAAAACATAGAAAAGTTAATTTTTTGCTCAGTTAGTTAAGAAAAATAGGTAAGAATTAAACCTAGGCCTTCTAATATTTAACCTGGGATTGAGTTTGTATTTTGGTTATGAAGATAAGCATATTGATTTTTGTAACCATATTAAAAGCTTCTGTGGGCTAAGCATGTCTATAAAATTAATGCTGCTTTGTTACAAATAATGGAAAGTTTTTCATTTAAAAGAGTATGAGTCTACTGAAATCCAGCTTTTGGTTCTTTTCTTGGTACCCAGTAACATTTACCCACTTTGGTTAGTTTGCCCAACAGATAACCTCTAGGGATGCCTCAGATGGGCAATACCCCAACCACTCTTGGCTTAAAAAACGCCCACTCAAAATTTTGTTCTGACATAGAATGAGGGTGCTAGGTTTAAATCAGTGTGCTCAGATCGGTATGTAGTTTTGACAGAGATGGAGAGGAAGTGATAAAATCTTTACCATTAACTTAAAAATACTATATTTTTTAATTATGTGAAATTACAGTGACATTACTAAATGATGGAATTTATCATAAAGCTTTGTGATTATTTTGTACTTTCCAATTTCCTGAGCTAACTTGTTAATAGTTTCACAATGGGTGATAGTTTATATGCCAACTCTTAGCTAAAAAAACAACTTTTGGGAAGTTTTTTTTTTTTTTTTTTGCCCCTGAAGCACAATCATTTATGGCTTTCATTTGGAGCAGCTTACCTAAATGTTAAAATATTTTTCATTTTTCTTTAAAGCATTTCTCAATTTTAAGCATTTTTAATTTGAAAAAATATTCTATAATTGTATTTAGTCTTAATACTAATACGAAATAAAGGAAGATAGGTATATAGACTGCTTTACTCAGCTTGCTATCTAGTCATTAGGGACTGTGAGATTCTGTTTAAAAAGTATTTTCTGAAATGTTCATAGATTCTTTGGTATCCAACTTCAGTACACAGTTAAAATTTAGTTGAATTATATAGAAGTTTTTAGGATATTGCTATATCTAGAATGGAAGAACATCATTTGGATCCCCCAAGATGAGCTCATGGTAAGATCTCAGTTAAGAATTAGGGGAATTCGGACTCTTACGTACCATAATATATGTGCTCACTTGGGGTTATTAAAAATTAGTTAATGCATACTTAGTGTCCAGATTTTGGTTTCTAATACTATTCTCCAATGAAGGGAACTAGGGTTCCTCACAGAAATGTCTGATTCTAGGACTGGGACAGGAAATACACAAGATAAGCCTGGAGCATCTTGTCATGCTAGTAACTAAGGAAGTGCTCAAACACACACACACACACACACACACACACACACACCAAACAAAAACAAAAACCCTACGTTAATTAGGAGTATGTTGAAGGGACAGAGGAAACAACTGAAAGAGTTCCCAACGGCCAAAGGTAGGACAATTTGAAGAAAAAAAAATTAAAGTATTATATACTTTAAATACATAAGCCAAAGTATAGTAACCCAAAGTGGATTTTTTTTTTTTTTTTTTTTTTGAGATGGAGTCTCACTCTGTTGCCAGGCTGGAGTGCAGTGGCACAATCTCGGCTAGCTGCATCCTCCACTTCCTGGGTTCAAGCCATTCTCCTGCCTCAGCCTCCTGAGTAGCTGGGACTACAGGCACATGCCACCACACCCAGCTAATTTTTGTATTTTTAGTAGAGATGGGGTTTCACCATGTTGACCAGGATAATCTCAATCTCTTGGCCTCATGATTCGCCCACTTCTGTCTCCCAAAGTGCTGGGATTACAGGCATGAGCCACCATGCCCATCCCCAAAGTGAATTATAACCCAAAGTAAATATCCATGAGCCTATATTGACATGAATGATAATTTATTTGAATAAGTTAACAAATGGGAGCTACGAGACAAATATGCAGAAGAATTCTAAATAATTTTTGTAGATACTCCACCCTCAAGGAGGGGAAGCATAAATCTCCACTCCATAAGCATGGACTGCACTTAGTTACTTCCCTCCAAAGGAAAAGTGTGAGTGACAAAAAGTAACTTTATAGTGGAGAAATCTGACAAAGATTACCTAAGCCAGGTGATTAAGATCACCATCAATAGTCATAAATTACACTGATGGTACATACCCTTGATATTACGTGACATGATGAAAATGGCACTCTGCCCTGGTAGTCTTCCTCCTGATAACTGATGACCCTAGTCTTACTACCATGAGAAAAGTATCAGACAGATTCACTTGTGAAGATCCTACAAAATACCTGAATAGTAATGACTCAGAGCTGACAAGATCATCAGAAACAAGCAAAAATCTGAGAAACTGTCACAGCCAAAAGGAACCTAAGGAAACATTGCAACTAAATATAATGTATCCTAGGTAAAATTCTAGAAACAGAAAAAAAAAAAAAAAAAAAAGACAGATTAAAAAACAAAGGCAAAGGAAATCTGAATAAACTAAGGACTTTAGTTAGTAGTAATGTATCAACATTGGTTTCATTAATAGTAATGAAGGTACCATACTAATACATTAATAATAGGGGAAACTGCATGTGGGGGTATGTGGAAACTATCTTCTCAGTTTTTCTGTAACTCTAAAACTTTTGTAGTAAGTGTCTAGTATTTTTTTAAAACTAGTTTGTGAGTCCATGGTTTTTAGGAGCAATTGGAATTACATCAAATTTTAAATATTGGTCACAAAATTGATTTGTTTTCAATTAAATTATGATTTATGAGAAACATTTTCTGTCTTTTAGAACTTGTGTGAATGCTGACTTGTTGTTTTAAGAGAGACAGGGTCTTGCTCTGTTGCCCAGGTCAGAGTACAATGGTGCAATCAGTTTACTACAGCTTTGAACTCTTGGGACCAAGCAGTTGTTTTACCTTAGCCTCCAAAGTAGCTAGCAATACAGGCACACCCAACCATGCCCTGCTAGTTTTTTAATTTTTTGTGCAGATGGGGTCTTGCTGTGTTGCTTATGCTGGTCTTGAGCTTCTGGCCTCAAGTAATCCTCGTGACTCAGCCTCCCAAAGGAGTGGGGTGATTTTTTTTTTTTTGAGACTGAGTCTCGCTCTGTCTCCTAGGCTGGAGTGCAACGGCACGATCTCAGCTCACTGCAGCCTTGGCTTTCTGGGTTCATGTGATTCTCCTGCCTCAGCCTCCCAAGTAGCTGGGATTATAGGTACCCGCCACCATGCTTGGGTAATTTTTGTATTTTTAGTAGAGACAGGATTTCACCATGTTGGCCAAACTGGTCTCAAACTCCTGACTTCAGGTGACCTGCTGGCCCTGACCTCCCAAAGTCCTGAGATTACAGGTGTGAGCCACCATACCCAGCCTTGGGCTGATATTTCTTAACTCTGCCTTTAGCTGGTCCTATAAGAATATCACTTTGAAAAATGTGTATATATGTATGTTTCTCTTCTGAAATGGAATTAAATCATTCTTAGAACTGAAAAATACTAGACAAATACCTGATTTCTTTTATCCCTTCTATACTTTTCAGATTGCTTTATTGGTTTTTACAAGATATTTATGTATATTTTTACTTTTTCTAACTACTAAGACGAATATTCACACCTTTGTCCAGGACTTTAAATTACCGGAAACTGTTTCAAAAACTTATCAGTAGTACATGATTTGAGTATGATTTGTTTTTAGATGTTTTCAAATGAGTCACCTTGAAGTCATTGAGAGGCTACCACTTACCACATTTACTGTTCTGATTAATTTTTCTTTTGGCAAAGCACAAATCAGTAATAACCTACTAAAGCTTAGTGGTTGCTCTTGATGTTTCAGTAAGGTGATGTTGATTAATCAGAGTGATTACTTACCAAGTGTTACAGATTTACTCAAATTATTGGGTTTTCTTTTACTATAGTAATTTTATATGCAGTTATAATTTGCTTAAGACATTTTGCTTCATATGTGCATTGAAAATATCAATGTAGAACTTAAAATTTTTGTCCATGCTGCAAATTAATGTGGTGGCCTCTGTGACCGTTGAACATAGTTTCATAATAAAGCCTGGGGGAAAAAAGCATTATTTAACCTTTTAAACAATCAAGAGATTACTTTTTAAACTGTCTCTAAAAAGGTTTGATTTTTTACAAAAGAGAGAGCACTTGAATTTTATGTACCACAGTCTCTCTTTTTGTTAGATTTTTGTGTGTGGGTGTAATAAAAAATATTCTTAAAATGAAAGCTTTACACTGTGTTTGAGAATAAGCAACTTGCATTGTGTCATGACCCTTCTAATACCACAAACCTTCTGTAATACTACTCCCGGAGAAAAACCCACATCCTATGCATAACCTTAGATTTATTTTGAAATCTCTATGAAAAGAGCACAGAGAGATTACTAATTGTTTCTGTTACTTCCTTTAGGGGTATGATATCTATTTGTAACCCATGTTGTAAATGTTAATAGCCAAGAGTAAAATGTTAAAGTATATTAAGTAGTGATTTCCTATCCTAAAGTTAATATGTGAAAATTTAATAACTAATTCTAAGTTTCAGTTTGTTACATTAGAGATCTGGAAAAAATATACAAAAAAAAAGAGAGAGAGAAGGCGTTGGTACTTCCATTATCCTATACCTCTAATACTATTAGCCAGTACGATACTAGAAAACAATTGCAAATTTAAATGTCTTTTTAAAAATTTTATTCCTATTCTTATTTTTTCCTTCCATTTTACATTTCTTTTGTATTCTTTATGTAACTGATTAAAGTGGATGAAAAATCCAATGTTGTGTGTTTTTTTTGTTTGTTTTTTTCTGAGACAGAGTCTCACTCTGTCTCAGAACCTTCACCTCCCAAGTTCAAGCGATTCTCCTGCCTCAGACTCCCAGGTAGCTGGGATTACAGGCATACGCCACCATGCCTGGCTAATTTTTTGTATTTTTAATAGAGATGGGTTTTCACCATGTTGGCCAGGCTGGTCTCAAACTCCTGGCCTCAGGTGATCCACCCACCTTGGCCTCCCAAAGTGCTGGGATTACAGGTGTGAGCTACTGTGCCCAGCCCCAGTTGTTATTTTTAATGTGTAGAAAAAATGGTAACTACCCATCAGGAGAATGGTTAAACTATGGTATATTCATACTCTGGAATATTCTGCATCTTTCAGAAAGAATAAAGATCTGCGAGACATATTAAGTGAAAAAAGCAAATTATAAGCAGAATATATATTCCCATTGATATGTATTAAGCAAATGTAAGCATATGTATTGTATTTATGTATATTAAATACATATGCATTTAATATGTACATATGTTACATGCATATGTACTTAAATGCATTGAAATTGGCTGCAGTGATCCCATCAAAACTGTTAAAATACTTTTTTAGGAGATAGTAAAGGGTTTGGTGCAAAAGACTAGTGGATATGGGTTCACTTTTTATTCTGTATGAATTTATATGATTTTCATAACATTTAAAGTAACTGTTGCTGGAAAGGAAATAAGAATTAAAACTTCTAAATAATTATAGGGAAAAAGCAACAAAGGAAACTTGGTCAACCAAGCAAAGTTCCATCTTTCTCTGGCCTTAAAGTCTCTGAGTGTTGTCTGGCTCCTGCCCATTTCTCTGACCAATTTTCAATGGCATTCTCCTTCACCAGTTAGTTCTAGCAACTACTCACCTCTTTTTTGTTTCTTGAATCAAGCTCCTACATTAAGGTTTTGCTCATGCTCCTTTTTATGTTTGCAGTTCTGTGCTTCCTGATCTTCCCATGACTGTTAACTTCTCATCATTTAAATCTCAGCCTAGGAAGAAGTCACTGCCTCATAGAGATTCCCAACCACCTTTGTAAAGTAGGGCCCTCACATTGTTACTCTGTCTCATTATCATGTTTTATATTCTTTATGGCTCTTGTCAGTGCCTGAAATTATTTTTACTTTAAAAATTAACTCTCACACCTCATGATGTTTCAGTCAATGATGGACCACATATTTCATCTGGGTCCCATAAATTATAATACAGTATGTTTTCTGTACCTTTTCTATGTTTAGCTTTAGACACACAAATACTTAACCAGTGTGTTACAGTTGCCTACGGTATTCCATACAGTAACATGCTGTATATGTTTATAGCCTAGGAGCAGTAGACTATACTGTATAGCCTAAAAGTATAGTAGGCTCTACTATATACATTTGTGTAAATACACCCTATTATGTCACACAATGATGAAATCCCCTAACACATTTCGCAGAATGTATCCCCATTGTTAAGTGAGTTATGACTACATTAGAACCTTGTTTGTCTTATTTACTGCTGTATGCCTAGTTCCTGACATATCACAGGTGCTCAACAAAATAATTGCTGAATGAATTTTAGGAGGAAGAAAATAGTCATGTACTGACCTTCTATGCCATAAGAACAGGTAGCTGGTTCTAAGTACTTTCTGTGTAAAGATTATTTAAATAAATGTTGCACCAGAGATGGCTTGAAACTCCCAGACTTACCTACCCCAACTATCTCACAAAATAGTAAATTTTTTTTTAAGCAAAAACTTGCCCAATAAAAACAACCCGAGAGGAAAAGGAACATAAGTTAATGCAATAAACTTTAAAAGGTGACAGCTAACAAAAGGAGCAGACAGTGGTAGAGCAGAGTCCTACCAGGGCTTGGCTTCTAACCTTGACTATCTATCCTCTCTTATCCCATCTCCAGGCTGTGTAGGTAAGTCAGCAAAATCCCAAGAGAATTCATTTATATCCCACATATGGAGAGAAGGAAAATGAGTGGTAGAAACTGCTGCAAAGGATAACAAAGTGAAAGAGATCAGAAAAGTGACATATCACTCTTAACTAAAGTGAAGGCCCCAGGGCAACATACTGAATATGGGAAATTATCTGAATTCTAAAACTCAGGTTTTGTGATATATTCCCCCAACTAGGAAGTAGAAGATATTTAACAAAATCTCAGAGGAGTAGGCAGGGCCCTTGTTTAGCCAGGTTCTTTATTTTACTGTAGATTACCCTGACACTATAGAAAAATGAGAACAAGCTTGAGCTTGGAAGGCAAAGGAAATAGATCTCAAATATGGTGGAGAGATAGTTTGTGTCACCCATATCATTAGAGTATTTGGAATATGTGGACAATCACCTAGCCATGAATATGATGAAAAGAAATAGCACAGCAATTTAGTTTATATTATTATAGCAGAAAGAGGGAGTGACATATCATTCACAAAACCAAAAATCCCCACCAAGAAGAAAGGTAATTCAAGGATAAGAGGAATTATAATTGCTTCACACTGTAAAACAAGTTAACATTAATTCAGTAAAATTAACAGATTGAAATATAGCCCTTTGAACAAGTGTGGCTGGTAGTCCACCCACAGTAATGTTTGCTGTGTCCAGGCCTTGTATAGACATATCTTGCAGTTGCACCTGGTTCTGCCCCCAGACATCAAAGCCCTGGGCAACCAGTGCATGAAGGACTAATTTAGGAGACCTAAGACTGTCAGGTCTGATAAGGCCCAGCGTATTTGCAGGAATGGAAAGTGTATGCAGCAAAGTTACGGCAAACAAGATAAAACACAAAATTCAACTGAAAAAGCATGTTTTGGCACATCCCTCTCAGAAGAAAAACCTAACAACTTTGGTGATGAACAAATGGGACACTTACAAGAGCTATTACAAGAAACTACTAAATGCAATAAGCAACTTGGTAGTACAGAGTCTACAAAACATGTAAAATTTAGAAACTCTTACTTTCACTATTGCTGATTGGTTTTTAAAATTTATTACTTAAGCTTTGAAGCTTTCAGAATGCCTAGTGTTAATTAAATATTGTTTTATTTTTGTTTGTTATGAATGCAGTATATGAATCAGGATCACTAGCAGACAGTTAAACATTGCAACATTGGAATAATGGTACTTGCTGGATAGAATTTGATTTTTGGACTAAATGGGAAAGAATGACTAAAATGGACAAACTTCTAGAATTTTGCTGAAAAAAAAAAGTTTACATAGAAATTGGTTTTATGCTATTCTTGTTCAAGCATTAGCCTCATGGGTTTTCTTTAGCTTGATAAGGTAAGTATATAGTAATAATGATAGATACAAAATTCCAACAAGATTATTACTTAAATACATTGTCATTCTGAAGGTTTCGTCATTTCTACTTTAATAATATATATATGATTATTCTTCTAAGTGTTCCCTCTTCCTGAGTCATTGTTTATTCACAATGAACAGTTAAAGAGCAGCTTGAATATTCAGTATTTTACTATCATTTGTAAATTACTACAAACTATAGTACATTTCTACATTGATTGTTAATCACAAACAACCCTTTAAGTTAAATAATTTAGGTCAGGCATGGGGGCTCACACCTGTAATCTCAGCACTTTGGGAGGCCAAGATGGGTGGATCACTTGAATTCAGGATTTTGAGAGCTTGTATCTTTCTTCTTTTGTTTTTTATTAAAACTATTTTTTTTCTCGCTTTTTCCCCCTCAAACATTTAGATTTTTCTGTACAAAACGTGAACTCCCATTTATAAGCTAAAGGTAATAAATAGTTGATGGAGAAATGTATACAGAGGGGAAAAATGACTATTAATAACTGTATTAGTCACAGCAAAACCAAACCATCACGTTACAATTGCTAAAAAAGGAAATTAATTTTATAGTATATTATTTCCCTGAAATGTATAAAATATCATTGATATCTTTATGTAGGCTGTCTTTGATTTAATCTTTGTTTTATTCTTTGTACCTTGGTCTCTCTTGACTTCATATGAGAAGGGATTACTGAATTCATAAGTAATTATAATCTGGTTTTCCACACTGGCCTCCTTCCATTGGCTGTCTGGTAAATTCTAATACTCTTAATAGTCTGATTAGACTATTTGATTTAAATGTTTTTTGGCAAAATAAACTCTACATGGGTCCTTCAAACAGACTAGGGAAGAAATGATTTATTAATAAAATGAATATATAGGAGCTGTCTGATCATTTGATGCTATTTTGACAAGGAGAGAAACTTTGACAACTCTCCTTCCCATCTTTGACTTGATATCACTCTACAGAGGGCTCAGGAAAAGATACATGAATAACCCTGCTATGATCTGTCTCAAATCAAAACCATGAGTTTAGGTTTAGGCTGGGTGTGATGGCTCACACCTGTAATACCAGCACTTTGCAAGGCTGAGGCAGGAGGATCACTTGAGCCCAGGAGTATGAGACCAGTCTGGGCTATGTAGCAAGACCCTCTCTCTATTTAAAAACAAACAAAACCATAGTTTATATTGGAGCCATTTATAATGATATAAAGAGTATGGGACTAAGAGTGAAACCTGGCTTCTACTCCTTGCTTTTTCCTGGTTAGTCATGTGGTCCTTGATAAGTTACTAAACTACTTTATTAAAATGAGTCCATTTTTAATTTCTAGTGCTTTTGAGGCCAGGCTCAGGCTATATTTAGTTCAAGCCACCTATGAGGACATACACAGGTAAAGGGGCCATACCAAAATAAAAAAATAAAAAAAAAAGGACTTAGTATTACTTTTTCAGTCCAGATTTCTCCAGACTTTAGTCTTGCTAAAAGAAAGAAATGATGACAAGAATCTACCGAATGGAAACAGTAGGCCTAGACCATAATAGTCACCAAGCTGGGAGAAGAGCATCTAGAGAAATAACTGTGGATTAGGAGAATGACAAAAAGATGAAATAGCATTCACATGGATCTAAAAAGGCCTTTTCAGACGAATTCTTTGAAAGAAGTGATATCCAGTGCACACCACTGCCCAAAGGACTTGTCAGAATCTTAACTTAGTCTAGCATGACAGTGTTTATCACTAGTAAATGAAATATAGCACCATACATCTTTTCCTTATAGAGAAAAGATGAACATTGCCTTGCACTAAACAAAAACATCTGTTTACAGTTTATGGTATCCAAAACAACAACAACAAAGCCAGAAAACAAAAATGGACATAAAACATTCACTGAGATAATCCCCGTGCCGTGGAATATGAGGATATAAAATATCTATCTAGAATATGAATCACATTTTCTTCAGCTACAGAATTTTCCAGTTGTGTGAGCAGTATCTCATGAGCAAGATGAAGCTTAATGAGTGGATATTTGATGCTTTCCTTTTATGGCAGATCCTCCCTTTCTTAGAGGTTTCTTTGTGACTAAGCCTATGCTTTTCCCAGAATTTAAAGTCATCCACCTACTCTATAGAATATTTTTTGCAGAGACAAAGGACAAAACAGGCTGAAAGGTTTTGGTATGTATTTAAAGTGATGCCAACACAGTTTGAAGAAGGCATCTTAGGAACCACTTTTGGTTTAGGTGACGACTTATGAAGCATTCTGTAACCAGCCTGCCTCAAGACAGCCAGCCTGCTGGCCTGCCCTGCTGATTCTATCCTGCAGCATCAACTCTGACCTGGATTTCATGGACTTCTACCCTGCCGGCAAGCCATACAAAAACTTCCAGGCTGCCAGCCCCTACTAGTGGTGTGAGCTAATTCCTTACATTTATATTTCAAATCAGACCAGCATATTCTGGAGTGAAAATTAAGGGAGGAGGAAAAATGGGCAGGATCTTGGCATAGATGAGTGAGCCTTAGTATGCCTATGCCTGACAAAACAGGAGAAGCTTGATGGGGTGAAAGGAGAAGCCTGTGTTCCTTAAAGGGAATTATTTGGAGCCCTTCTGCTGAACTGGTAGACTAACATCTATATAGGCTGATTTGGACTTGGCAAGAGTATGGCCTAGAGTTCTCCCACGCTGTTACAGAGATAATGCCATTTTCTTAGTGTATCCCCAAGTCTTAAGTATCTTATAAGGTTTTTTCCATATCCTTTTCTGGCCCTCAATACTTATTTTCATGCTTTGGACATTACTGGCAATCCTAGCTTCAAAGCTACAAAGAGAATTCCAGGTTTCTGGCAAATTTTGAATGCTTACCATGTTATTCCAGTGAATATTCCAGTGGTTATCATTGAACTACCAAAGATGACAATGAAAATGTAAGATTGACAAGAGGTTCAGCCATTAAGAGTTGTATCAAAGGGTTCAGATTATTATTTTTTTCTTTTTTGTTTTTTTTTGGAGGCATATCCTGAGGTGATTCTGAACAGATTATTATTATTATTATTATTTTCCAGGCTGAGGGCCAGATTATTATTTTTAACTGGGAGACTACATACCACTCTTGTATTTGCCCACTAATATAGACAGAACTAGGAACCAGAATCAGTGGGCTAGCAGTCTATCAGATGTCTTAAGCTATAGGTAAGTTTGTATGTAAAAATCAGCCATTCAAAAGCCTCTTCTGTACCAGATATTCCAGTAGGAATACTGCTCTAAAAATTCAGTTACTTGCTTACCACTATTTTGTATTTGACCTTTTTTCTACCCCTGTTAGCTATCCCTCTTGATAAATTTTATCAATATTCCTTTTAATAATTTTACTTATATTTTAGTAAAAATTGAAAAATAAATTTATGTTAAATATAGAGAGAATACTTTCGACTTCATAGGACTGAAAGATTAAATCTATAGAGAATAAAAACAGTATTTTATCTGGAGTAATGTTGGAATGGAAAATATTTCTGTTGCAGCTTAGATAATGTACAATCTACAGACTTGGACTCTTCAGAAAAATTAACAATGTGATAAAAATTTTAAAAATGCATAAAAGCCAGGCAGGGTGGCTCATGCCTATAATCCTAGCACTTTGGGAGGCAGAAGTGGGTGGATCACTTGAGGTCAAGAGTTTGAGACCAGCCTGGTCAACATGGTGAAACCCCATCTCTACTAAAAATACAAAAATTAACCATGTGTGGTGGCATGCCTGTAATCCCAGCTACTCAGGAGGAATGAGAATCGCTTGAACCCAGGAGGCAGAGGTTACAGTGAACCAAGATCGTGCCATTGCACTCTATCCTGGGCAGCAGAATGCGACTTTCTCAAAAAAAAAAAAAAAAAAAAAGGGCACAGGAACTACTGTAGATTAAAAGAGGCTAAAGGGATGTAAAAACCAAATGTTAACCATGAACTTTGGTTTGATTACAGGCAATAATAAAATATTTTGGGTCCTTTTGGGGAAATTTAAATAAGAACTGTCTGTTCAGTGATACTATGGAATTACTGTAAATTTAAGTGTTATGATGGCATTTGATTGCATAGCGCAGTTCCTTATTCTTAGAGGATGCATGCTGAAATATATAGCAGTAAAATGTCATGACACATGCAGTTTACATTCAAATGGTTCAGGAAAAAAAATCTGTGTTTGCACACATATATACACATAAAGAGCAAAAGAATGAAAGCCTATGTAACAAAATGGTAATTGGTGAATATAGCTGAAGGATATATGGGTGTCACTGTACTATTATTTCTGCTCTTCTATACATTTGAAAATTTTGAAAACAAAACTATGGGGAAATTTTGTAAGATGTAAAATAATGGAGTCAGTGTTTTTATATTTGCTTCCTAGTCTGGGATACTTTCTACTACCTCAGTTATGCTTCTGATACACTAACTAGATATTAACTGATTAAATTCTCAAAAAATAAGAACACAACTTATAAGCAAACTGTCCAATTGTGTAGTATATTTTTAAACCTGTGGCTTGAAACACAGCTTTTAAAATCTGCTATCTTCCCATCTAAGAAAGTGTCCAAGATAGAGTAAGTTATAACCAACATTAAAAACATAGATTTTTAAAAATTCATTTTTAGGACCTTATAAATTATGTATAGATTCATTTATAAACATAGTTTATGAAATGTTTTAAAATGTCCCCCCACTATGTTTATAGAAAAACAAACTAAAACATAGATTAAAAAACAAGAATGGACTCTTAGACATACCCTTTAGAACTTCTCTTTAAAAATTAGCCTGACATTAAATGTATTAATTTAAGCAAGCTTGAGATCCATGTCTTTTCTTTCTCTTACCTCCCTAGTGTTTTTCAATATTATACACTACTAAACCCCACTTTTATCTCAAACACTTGCTCAAAGCAACTTGACATTGTATTCGTCTCAGTTTTGCTGCACTGTAACATATTAAAAACTTGCTACTTGGAACTATAGAGAAAACCTATCTCATTTTCTCTTTAATTTCCTAGGTTGTTGCACCACCACATTTAATTGTTCGACTTTTTAAGTGGTATGTTGTAGTGCAGCTGATACAGGTGAAGGTGCCTCTGAATAAAATGCCCACTTTCTACTGTGGCTGTATACACACTGCACAAAATAACTCACTTTTTATTTTCCTGTGGATCACAGCATTTATTGATTTTTCAGCAAACAGAATATGTGACATATCCTGGGCACATTCCATCTCTTCCATATCCTTTCTGTGATTATAGCTCTCCATGTTTACAGGGATAAAATAAGTGAATGTGTATGCCTAGGTCATTAACAAACAATTCAGGTAATCGAACACCAGAATTACTGCTCTTAGTACGATATTCCTCCTACACACTCTTATGTGTTATATTAGAAAACACAGTTTTTTTTACTGTGTCAACCTGTTACCTATATAATATGTAGGTTAGAAAATCAGATTCATTATTTCCTTATTTATTGCCATTTCTCTTTACAGATATAATGCTTTTGAGTGCTAAACTAATTATTTTGCTGGTCCCCAAATGTTTGGGTTTTCTTTATTCCTTAGAATGATTATCTTAATTTTCAGTGATGAGAGTCTTATGTGTGGAATTTTCTCAGATCCTAAACATTTTGTTTAGTTCCTCATCATACATTACTAAATTTTAAAATAATATTTTCTGTTTGAGAGCTGGGTTAACCAAAAGCAGGATTTGAGTTCAAAATTGAACCAACCTCTATAGACAGGGAACTAACCAGCTGAAAACTAACATGGAAATAATGTAAAGTGAAACTGATAGCAGAATTGAAATAAATTAATTTAAGGACTCTTGACAGTTTTCCTCTATTTTTGTTTTTAGATATATTCACTCTGGAAATGTGGAGACTATTTGTAAATAAGTGTTTGAGTCTTGGTCTTGTACCACATTTAACGGTGGTGGTGGTGGTGGTAAAGGAAATATTTATCTCTTTGTTATATGTAAAACTATACTAAAAATCTATAATGATATTAAACTTATAAAATAATATTTGAGATCCTTAGAAAATAGGATAAAAGCATTTATCTTTGGTGTATACATAGAATTTTTAATTTATGTTTTTAAAAATAATTAATTTTCAAAGGTTGTTCAAACCAGTACCCTTCAAATGAAGGTCACTGGCTGTGTCAGAATTACTCTTTGTGTAGCTTTCAAAATACACTGATTTTCAAGTCCTGTTCCTAGATATTTAGAATTTAGTAGGTCAGGGTGAGTTTCCTTAAACTGTATGTTTATAAAACTCCTGAAGCGATACTTCTCTAATTTACTTTGGGGATCACTGTTTTAAATATTTTCTAGAGTATGTTGTTCACATTACTATATTCATTTTCTTAGCCATTTAAAAAATATTTATTAGGTAGTATGTTTTTATTGCAGATAATAGAATATTCAGTTCAAACTGGCTTAAATAATAAAGGGGATTTATTGGCTTATATAGCTAACAAGTCTAGAAGTGGAATATGCTTCAGGAAGAGTTTGATTTGGGCTCCAACTTGCAACTAGCCATGATTCTAAAGGCTCTGCTTTCTCATTTCTGTCCTCAGGAGGTTTATCTTATTGTATTTAAATGGCTAACAGATGAATTTTATATCCATATATCATACTGTTCAGAATAAGAAGCTGTGCTCTATAATTACTTGCAAAAGTTTTGAGTCATGCTATTTGAACAACGCCTGAACCAATCACTGTACAAAAGAGATAAGATTATCCTGTTTGGTTTAGACTTGACCAGTCAAATCCTACCCATGGAGTTAGGGTGGGATCATTCCAATCCTATCACCACTATGTAGTGGGAGAGAGCAAATAGATCTTGAAGTAACTTCCACAAAATCTACTGTAAAATATTAAAGAGTTAAACTGTAACTCAGCCTACTCTAAAGTAATCTTTGGGGAACTTATATCTATTCATATGTGTAAATGAAGGGCAGTGTAGACCAGTGTTTACTTTTTAGCAGATGATAGGAGGAAAGAGGAGATGAGTTGTTTTTCATTGATTTCCTCCCACTATTTTACTATGAAAAATTTCAAACATATAGAATTTGAAAGAATTGTACAGTGAATATCTGTAAATCCACTATCTCCATTCTATTAATATTTTGATATATTTGCTTTTTCTGTTGCTTTATCAGATATTTATCTACCATTGTAGGGATCTTATTTTTTAATGCACTTCAAAGTTACATTGTTATACTTTACCCCTAAACACTTATATATGCATATCGTTAACTGAGTCATTGATGACCATGTGATTAAGAACGTCATACATACAAAGCTGTCTTGGCTTAAGGCCTTAATATGAATCAGATTATTATGGACATTATATTGGTAATTGCTGAAAGAATTATTCAAAGATAGAATGAAAAGTGAAATATGCATGTATACCTTTTACACATGTTACATTATGCCCTCTTAATATAAGGTTTTATTTGTGGTATGACAAAAGGTAGGTATTTAAGGTCTCTTCAGTGAAAGTGCAGAATACCTAAATTGTTGATATGTTGGACCTCTTTTTCTTTAAGTTTGTTACTTACCTAATTAGTTTTACTTAGGAAACCAGTTAACTGGCAATCTGTTGTTATCAGCTAGACCAAAAGAAAACCTCAAGAAAATGCAGGTTTCTGGCAAATTTATTACTGTAGTTGACATTTTCCCACCTGCTTATCAGAAGCAACCATGTGGACACTGTTTGAAAATAGAAAGCTATAAAAATACTTAGGAAAAAAATCTTAAACATTAGATAATTGAATGAACTGTCCCAGAACTGAAATGAAATTGGTATCCAGTTAGGATATAGTAGTTCATTGGTAATGTCTTTTGGTTTTGTAAATGTAGTTACCCTGTTTTAACTTCTAAAGAGGATCCTAAAAGACTTTGAATTAACATGTTTAAATGAAAGCCTGTTAGTAGAACATAAAAATCACAGACTTTTAGATAAATGGTCGTTGATACATTTTAATTTATTAAATAGCATTTAGGACATCTCATTTTTTACTTCTGTTTTTGGAATGTCAGCTATATTTCCTTAAGGTAGACTGTTGAATCAGAATATCCCATGCAGAGCTTTCTAACTGGTCTGTCACACTAGTATATTACTAATATGTAACAAATATGCTGAGATAGTAATTGTCCTGTCCAGGGGTTACTGCCGTAGCCTGGAGTTGCTTAATCACCCTTTCTCTTTCCTCAGTTTATCCAGTATGCCTTAAATGTTTGTTTTCTGAGTGTGTGTGTATGTGTTTATGTATGTGTGCATCACCACAGAAGCAATGACTTAATGGGTATCACAGTCCAACTTTTTGTTTGTGGAAGTTTTGCGGAAGAAACCCAACATTAAGCTTTATTAAATTTATTTAAATCTAAATAGGCCAACAAAATAATTGGATTTAATAAAAAATATAGTTTTCCTCTTTGAAATTCTTTTTTCCACAGTGAATAGAAGTTCAGGAAGCACTTTTTTTTTTTTTTTTTTTGAGATGTAGTTTCACTCTTGTTGCCCAGGCTGGAGTGCAATGGCATGCAATCTCAGCTCATCCCAGCCTCCGCCTCCTGGGTTCAGGTGATTCTCCTGCCTCAGCCTTGCAAGTAGCTGGGATTACAGGCATGCACCACCACACTCAGCTAATTTTGTATTTTTAGTAGAGACAGAGTTTCTCCATGTTGGTCAGGCTGGTCTCGAATTCTCGACCTCAGGTGATCCACCCACCTCGGCCTCCCAAAGTGCTGGGATTACAGGCGTGAGCCACCACACCAGGAAACACTTTTAAAGTTAAAAATATTCCATCTGTTTTATCATGAAGTTTCTTAGCTTCTGTGTTTTTCATCAAATGCCATTTTTCCTCCAAATAAATCCAAAATTCTATTACAAAATTTTAAGCTAAACCCTACTAAGACCCACCTTTGGAAAAAAACATCTTTGGAGTCACTTGGTAGCTTTCTGTAAAACAAATTTAATGATTCCTGTTTTACTAGAATTTATTTTCATTGCAAGTTGTTCTGGAGGAAAGAATTGGTATTAATTGTTGTTACTAATCATTCTACAGCCTTTCAAACCTAAAGTCTTTCTGCATTTTTGAACTTCTCTCTTAAAATGTTAGAGTTTACCTTGGCCATTGTCATCTTATTTACCCTGCAAATGTTGTATTATCCTAAATTTTATTGCTGTGAGATGTCCAAAATCCTCAAGAACTTTACCTTTATTAAGGACTGGATTCAAAGGTACTTTTCTCCATGTTGGATTCCATATTGCAAACATCTAACCTTTCTATCTCATCCAGAAGGGTTTCTTCCTAGTAGTGTATTTCACTTTTCATCTAATGAGCCAAGGAAGTGAGTATGACCTCATACCAAAATTAGGCCCCCTTGCCCCTGCCAAAAAGAAAAAAATACCACCTAAAAGGATAGCTGAGCTTATATATCCAAATGAGTGATTCTTATCAAATTAGTCCCCCTTGGAAGTATATCAGTTTACTCAGATGCTGCTGCCACTTCTCATGTCACATATGGGATTTGGAGAATACCTCCTATTAGAATAATGGTTTTTTCAAAAAAAACCAGCTCCTGGATTTATTGATTTTTTGAAGAGTTTTTTTGTGTCTCTACCTCCTTTAGTTCTGCTCTGATCTTAGTTATTTCTTGTCTTCTGCTAGGTTTTGAATTTTTTTGATCTTGCTCCTTTAGTTCTTTCAATTTTGATGATAGGGTGTCGTTTTTAGATCTTTCCTTGCTTCTTATGTGGGCATTTGTTGCTATAAATTTCCCTCTAGACAATGCTTTAAATGTGTCCCAGAGATTCTGGTGTGTTGTGTCTTTGTTCTCATTGGTTTTGAAGAACATCTTTATTTCTGCCTTTATTTCATTGTTTATCCAGTTGTCATTCAGGAGCAAGTTGTTCAGTTTCTATGTAGTTGTGCAGTTTTGGATGAGTTTCTTAATCCTGACTTCTAATTTGATTGCACTGTGGTCTGAAAGACTGTTATGATTTCCGTTCTTTTGCATTTGCTGAGGAGTGATTTACTTCCAATTATGTGGTCAATTTTAGAGTAAGTGCAGTGTGGTGCGGAGAAGAATGTATATTCTGTGGATTTGGGGTGGAGAGTTCTGTAGATGTCTATTAGGTCTGCTTGGTCCAGATCTGTATTCAAGTCCTGGATATCCTTCTCATTGATGTGTCTTAATATTGACAGTGGAGTGTTAAAATCTCCCACTATTATTGTGTGGGAGTCTTAAGTCTCTTTGTAGGTCATTAAGAACTTGCTTTATGTATCTGGGTGCTCCTGTATTGGATGCATATATATTTAGGAGAGTTAGCTCTTCTTGTTGCATTGATCCTTTTACCATCCAAAAGCGATGACAACAAAAGCCAAAATAGACAAATGGGATCTAGTTAAACTTAAGAGTTTCTGCACAGCAAAAGAAACTATCATCAGAGTGAACTGGCACCCAACAGAACGGGAAAAAATTTTTGCAATCTACTCATCCGACAAAAGGCTAATACCCAGAATCTACAAAGAACTAAAGCAGATTTACAAGAAAAAAAAAAAACCCCATTCAAAAGTGGGCGAAAGATATGAACAGACACTTTTCAAAAGAAGACATTTATGAGGCCAACAAACATGAAACAAATGGATATCATCACTGCGCATTAGAGAAATGCAAATCAAAACCACATTGAGATACCATCTCATGCCAGTTAGAATGGCGATCATTAAAAAAATCTGGACACAACAGATGCTGGAGAGGATGTGGAAAAAAAGGAACACTTTTACACTGTTGGTGGGAGTGTAAATTATTTCAATCACTGTGGAAGACAGTGTGGCGATTCCTAAAGGATCTAGAAATAGAAATTCCATTTGACCCAGCAATCCCATTACTGGGTATATACCTTAAGGATTATAAATCATTCTGTAATAAAGACACATGCACACATATGTTCACCATGGCACTGTTTACCATAGCAAAGATCTGGAACCAACCCAAATGCCCATCAGTGATGGACTGGACAAAAAAAATGTGGCACATATACAACATGGAATACTATGCAGCCATAAAAAAGGATTAGTTCATGTCCTTTGTAGGGACATGGATGAATCTGGAAACCGTCATTCTCAGCAAACTGACACAAGAAGAGAAAACCAACACTGTATGTTCTCACTCATAGGCGGGTGTTGAACAATGAGAACACATGAGCACAGGGAGGGGAATGTCACACACTGGAGTCTGTTGAGGGGTGGGGAACTAGGGGAGAAATAGCAGTGGGTGGGGAGACTGGGGAGGGACAGCATTAGGAGAAATACCTAATGTAGGTGATGAGGGGGGTGGAGGCAGCAAACCACCATGGCATGTGTATATCTATGTA
>CAUYQU010084676.1:0-50238 GCA_963574635.1 Cheracebus regulus | reverse complement strand
AGGCTATGGTGGAAAGAGAGACCAGCTTTTTCTTTTTTATAGAAAGCCCTAGTTTGGGTAGATTCTGGACTAGGCATCCTAATGGTGACTTGGGGTCCACGCGGGAGTTCTGGTTCCCCATAGTTGGCTTTTGTGGGGCAGTCCGAGGCAAGGAAGGGATGGGAACAGATATTACACTCACCACAGGCAGAAGTATTTTTTCCTGAAGGAGGTGGTTGTGGAAATTTTCAGGCAGCAATGGGTATTGAAGAGGGGAGAACGGAGAGAGATTAAGCTGACACTATCTGAAAATTGGAAGGTACAATAAAGACAAGACTGACAGAGAAAGGGTGGGTGCCCCCTCCAGAAGGGAGACCAGTCTGATGCCTTCCCGGCCATGTCCCTGAATGGATGTTTCAGGGGCGTCTTGGCTAAGGTGTACCTGTATAATCCCTGGGCCTGGTCACCTCAGGATGAAAATCCAAGTAGGACAGCTCTGAGGTGAATCACCCTGACTACACATAAACTCACTCACTCGCATCGGAATTAGGAAGAGAGAGAGAGATAGAATTAAAGGTAGAAAGCGCCTGTTTTAGGAGCGGGACACGGCCGCCACCTTAAGGGTGCAGCACAGCCACCATTTTAGAAGAGAGAGAAAGAAAGCTAAGAGCGAGAAGCAGCCACCATCTTAAGGGTCTGGTGCAGCCGCCATTTTGAGAGGGAGAGAGGGGGACAGAGAAACAGAAAGAGAAATTGAAAAAGAAAAGCAGAGAGAGAAGAAACTGTATTTTCGGTTTCTTTTTTAACGGGAGCCTTTATGCCAAATGGGCTAGTTCGAATTAAAGAATTTGGTATAAGCCGGAGCGTAATGGGGCTTCTGAATACCCACACCTCAATTGCTGCTGCGGGGGTGGTCGGAAGAGTGGCTAGGCATCCCAGGCTGTGCTTAGCGAGCACCGAGAATGAGAGGGTTCAGGAAAGTGGGGACGTCTCCCTCAAAATCCTGACCCTGAAACAAGAACGAGAGGGTTCAGGAAAGTGGGGATGTCTCCCTCAAAATCCTGACCCTGAAAAACCCCTCACGGGGAGAAGACAAGAGTGTAGGGACGTCTCCTCTACGCTCAGGTCCTCGAGAGGAGGCTGGGGCCCAGGGCCCAAGGCAAGAAATGAGAAGGAGTCCCTGATGCAGCCGCGATTGCGAGCAGTGAGTCCACGAGATGAGGCAAGCAGCGGGAGGGGTAGTGGGCAACAGAAGTCATACCTTGCAGTGAAACGGCTGCTCCCCAGTCCGGCGTTGAGTGGAGGAGTCAGTTTCCCCCAGGAGGGGTCTTACAACTCCTCCCGGGTTTCGGCACCACTTGTAAGATTTGTTTCTGAGGATAAAACGAAGAAACTGAGGCCAGCACCAAAATAATCCAATGCAAGGGAATTTATTCAGGCTCCCGGGTGAGGTTCTACGGTCTGGACAAGAGGGGCAGGAGAAGTAGCACGGACTCCTCTTAGACAGGGGGTTTTATAGGGAGTGAAACAGCTCATTTGGTTGTGGGAGAGCAAAACTGCTATTGGATAAGTTACAAGCCTTGACCTAGGACTTGGCTTGTTGTTGGTTGGAATTACTTGCCTGCTATTGGTTGTTAAGACTCGGCTGCTATTGGTTGTTAAGACTCAGCTACTATTGATTATTAAGAAGCTATGGTTGCAGCACCTTGTTTGCATACTGGGCTCTTTAAGGGAAGACCAGGCTGTGCGAGCAAGGGAGAAGGGAACATGCCCGAGTATGTCTGAGCTTGCTCGGGGCTTGTAAAAGGGAAAAGGGAGGTGGGGGGAGGGTGCGTCCGAACTCCCAGCAAGGCAACCGGACTTACAGATATGATTTTGTCGTCTTTTCTTAAAGACATACACCTGAAACTCACATATCCACCAAAGTAAATTTGGAGGGCTTGAGTGAGATTTTATTCTAAAGCTGTTCTGATAGGAAATCACTGTGAGGCATTTTAATGCACAGGTTTTTTAACGTTCAAATGATAATTGTGAGAAGAGCAGTATGAAGTTAGTATAGCTCAGGTTCTTCTTTCTTTAATGTATTAGGATAATGAAGTTAGTGTCTATGTTTCAGGAAAATGGATGATGACATCCACTATTGATCTCTGGACAGGTTGAGAACAATATTATAATAATCCATACCAGTCAGCTTAACCTTTTACTGATTTGGCCTTTACCTGGAGTGGGAGGGAAAAAAGAGAATAAAATAAAGGTTTCTATATGAATCAAGGATAATACAAGAATTGTCAGATCCCTGGACTTTATTATTATTTATCATTAAAGCACAGTGATCCATCAAGCCATTTATCTCATTAAAGGCCTATAAAGTCAAGAAGACAGGCCATGGTGCAGCTTCATAAGATCCGCTCAGCAATCAACTTTTAATGTTTATCAAGGTCTGTATGAGAAAATGGGCTGGAGAAGTAATAACGGGGGCTGTAAGTATATGTCACCGCTCAAATATCACCTCCATAAAGGTTTCTGGGATCTTCCCACTTAAAATCAATTTCTTCTTCCTACATACCGTACCTCTATTATAGGTCATGGTTTATAACTATTGAATGTTATGGTTCTGGGAAGACCCTTAAGAATTAAGTGATGACTCACACCACAAAGCTTGTTAGAGGAACAGAGAGCCTTTTAGAGACTCTGCCTGCTTCACTAGATTATAGTTCCTGGACATTAAACCAAGTCCTCCCGACTATCTTTTTAACCTACACTTCACATCTCAGAATACTGGTGAATAAGATTGTCCAGGCAATAAAAGCTGATCAGGCAAAGAAAACAGAATAATGACATAGTGCTGCAATAAACATAGGGGTGCAAGTATACCTTTAATATGCTGATTTCTTTCCTTTGGATAAATACCCAGTAGCGGGATAGCTGTGCCAAATCCTGCTTTCCATAGTGACTGTACTAATTTACATTGTCTCCAACACTGTTTTAGAACTCCTTCCTCTCGTCTACATTCTTGCCAGTATGTTTGTTTTGTCTTTTTAATAATAGCCATCTAACAGGTATGAAGGAGTATCTCATTGTAGTTTTAATTTGCATTTTCCTGATAATTCTTGCTGTTAAACATCTTTCAGATACCTGTTGGCCATTTGTATATCTTCTTTTGAGGAAGGTTTATTCATGTCCTTTGCTCACTTTCTAGTAAGATTTTTATTTTTACTGTTGAGTCATTTGCATTCCTTACATATTCTGAATATTAGTCTCTTGTCAGATTAACAGCTTGCAAATATTTCATCCAGTTCAGTAGTTTGTCTCTTCACTCTGTTGATTGTTTTTTCTGCTGTGCAGAACCTTCTTTTAGTTTGACACATTCTCATTTGTCTACTTTTGGTTTTGTTGCCTGTGCATTTTTGGTCTCATCCATAGAATCTTTGCCTAGACCAATGTCCTGAAGTATTTCCCCTAAGTGTCCGTCAATGACTGAATATATAAAGGAAATGGGTTAAATATTATACATAATAGAATAATATAGAACACTAGTTGACCATAAAAAAAAGATGGAAATCATGTTATTTGTAGAAACACGGGCAAAACTGGAGATTATTTTGTTAAGTGAAATAAGCCAGCACAGCGAAACAAACATCACATGTTCTCACTCATATGTGAGAGTTAAGAGAGTTGATCTCATGGAGACAGAGAGTAAAATGATAGATACCATAGGCTGGGAAATGTATGCAGGTAGGGGCAGGATAAAGGGACTTTGGTTAATGGGTACATACAGTTAGAAGGAATAAGTTTCAATGTTCAATAGCAGAATAGAGTGACTATAGGTAACAATAGTGTATTGTATATTTTAAAATTTCAAGATGAGAGAACTTGAATTGTTCTCAATATGTAGAAATGAAAACTCTAGCGATGATGGAAACCCTAGATAGTGTGACTTGATTGTTATACAGTCTATGCATACAAAAAAACATCACATGTACCCCATAAATATGTTTAAATGTTTATATCAATAAAAAAGAGAGAATGACACACTTGTGGGCAGCATTTCATGGGTCTGAAATGGAGGCAGGGTCTACTGACATAAAGGTAAGACGAGAATTTAAAATAGACGCCACACAACCAGAGAAGGGAATGTTTGTTTTGCATAAAAGCAGCAGTAAATATTCAATGCAAAGTCAGGATTTTTAAAGATGTTTAAACTAGCTCTATTTCCATATTCATGAGGAGGGCATGAGAGTAGACATGGTTGCCTAGTATGTTGATTTCTAAACTGCACATCTGCATAATTACTGCCATTTTTTAAATCTCGAAAATGTCATATACATGTTTAGAGCAGATATACAGTATGAACAAAGCAGTGTTCCCCAGTATTGAAGAGTATAGGGGCTAGTGCCCAAATGCCTGGTTTCAAATCCTGCCTCTACCATTACTTGCCATGTGATTTCTGGCTGTCACTTACATCTCTAAGCCACATTTGTAAAATGGGGAAAATAATAGTATCAGCTAGAGAAGTAAACCTGAGAGCCAACATTTCTATGGGAAAATTCTTATGCTGTGTACTGGTCAAGATTTAGATATAGCACCAAAAGTAAGATCCATAAAAGAATTAAAAGAAGACAAGTTGGACTTCTTTTAAGTCTTAATTCTAAATTAAGATTTAGAATTTTTGCACTTTGAAAGATACTATTTAGAAAATGAAAACAAGTGACAGACAGGGAGAAAACATTTACAAAGCCATGAAAAGAAAAGACACTATCAGATCTTGTTGTCTCCTTTCTATTTCTTATACTTATCCTGCCCCGTTGACTTATTGCACTGGTTAGAACATACATGTTAATGATCTATAGAAACGGTGGTATAGGCACCTTAGTGCTGTTTGTAGTGTTAAAAGTATTCTTAGTAGGTTGTAATAGGTACTTCTTAGCATTTCTATTGGTTTTGGTATGTATCTTTCATAAGATTGAAAAAATGTCCTTCTACTTCTAGTTTGGTGAGAGGTTTTATCACAAATAGATGTTGAATTTGGTCAATTTATTTCCTGCCTATATTAAGATGATGTTCTCTCTTATCTATAAATGTGGTAAATTAAATTGATAGATTGTCAAAGTTATACTTTTTATTTCTGAGATAAACCTAATTTTTTAATGATGAATTGTCTTTTTATGTATTGGTAGAATTAGCTTGTTTACCATTTTATTCAGTATTTTCAGAACTAAGTTTTCAAATGAGTTTGTCTCATAATTTTCTATTATTGCATTCCTCTTGACATGTGAATTTCAGTTATTTTCAGTTATAATAACGTGTAGTTTCATAATTTGATGGATATTTTTATTATACATATATAATATACACATTTTGAATATATATGTGTGTATTTATCTATAACTATATATGCAAACTTTATATATATAATGTTATCATTATACAATAACCCAGAATGTGTTATTAAAGTTTATATATCAACGTTATATATACATACACACACATATATAAAGTTTTCTCTTACTGCCATGGCAAATGATCACAAACTTAGCATCTTACAACTGCACAAATGCATTATTTTTAAGTCGTGTGGGCTGGAAATCCCATGCGTCTCACAAGGCTAACATCAAGGTGTCAGCAGGGCTGAGGTTCTCTCTGGAGACTCTAAGGAAGAATCCATTTCCTAGAACGCTCAGATTGTTTGCAAAATTTGGTTCTTTGCTGTTTTAGGACTAAGTTTCCATTTCCTTGTGAGCTGTCAGCTGAGGGGTGTTTCCGGCCTCTAGCAGCTTTCCACATGTTTTGGTTCATGCCGCCTTCGTTCATCTTCTAATCCAGCAGTGGTGGGTCAGAGTCCCCCTTATAATTTGAATCTCTCCCACCTCTTGTTCCACCAGCAAGTCTCTCTGATATACTCTTCTGCCCTCCTCTTCCACTTTTAAGGAACCAAATGATTATACTGAGTCCACTCTGGATAACCTAAAGTAATCTCCCTATTTCTATTTGATCTGCAAAGTTCCTTTTTAACATGTATGATAACATATTCACAGGTTCCAGGGATAAGAGATATTTGGCAACCACATACTCCCTACTATCACAGTATGCTTTTAGAATATAACCTATATGTGTTAAATATATCACACATATTTATACATTTATTTTATTATATATTAATATGTTTTTATTAAACTAGTGTTTTATTTATCCTATTTATTTTACACTTGTGTTTGTAACATTTTCACACTCCTAATACAGTTTAATTGCATCCTATTGTTTTTTCTCTTTGCTCAATCAATTGTGACTATTTATCTTAGTCTGTTTATCTTGACAAGAAAGATCATTTGTATCTGTGGTTCCATTCTTTTGTTTTAGTTGCTCTCATTTCACTCCCTTCACTCATTATTTGCATTTATTTTTTCTTTCTAAATAATTCCCCTATGGTTGAGGCTTAGCTTATTACATTTTACCATTTTCTAATATAGCACTGAAAGACATAATTTTGCTGATAAACAGTTTACATGCTGTTAAGTATTTTCACTGATGTCCAGTTCTAGATTTTTTATTTTTATTATAATTTCTCCCTCAATTTATGAGTTATTGAGAAGTGTTTTCTTAGTTTCAAAATGTGTAAATTTCCAAGATATAGAGAGAAAAGAGATGTGATCTACATAATGCTAATCCTTTGAAATCAGTTGAGATTGCTTGCTAATCCAGAAAAATGAGCAATTTTATATAAAAGGGCCACTTATAATTGATTCCGATTTTCACCATGCAGTTGTGGAGTTTAGGTACATATGTACTTATGATTATGTTTCTTACCATAATATTTAAATATTCCACACCGTTACTGATTTTCATCTGCTTTGTCTATTACACTCTCCCACTGTCTTTATTAATGTGTCTATTTCTAAAAGTTCTGTCAAATTTTGCAATATCTTTCTAGAATGTGTTATTAAATGCACCCTATCATTACAATTATTAATTGTATTCATATATTACAATGTTTGTTATATATGTTCCAAGTACACTAAAATTTGTCATTATGAAATATCTAGCACTGTTTTCCCTTGCATGCTATTTTGTCCAGTATTAAAGAGCAATACCAGCTTTTTTTAATTGGGATACTTTGGTAAAAAAATTTTCATATCCCTTTTGTCTCAACATTTGATACAATTATATTTCAGATGTGTGTCTTGTAAACTATATGAAGATAAACTATTATAGTTTATAACAAGCTTTATCTTTTAATTTCATCAAGTTCATTTACGTATATTGCAATTAATGATTTATTTGATTTTATTTCAATTGTCTTCTTTTGTGCTTTCTATTTTTTCTACAACTGTTTTGGTTGCCTATTTTTTTTAAATGTCTTTCTACCATTTGAATTTAGAATTTTATTTTTTTTAATTTTAATATACCAATTTTCAAACTACACTCTTATTTCCATTTCTTTGGTGGTTACTCTACAAGTCTAACATCAATCAATGCCATCATCCTTCTCCAACCACCAAGTTGGACCAAACTGTTCCTATTCATCCCCTCTTGAATCATATGCTGTGTTTCATATATATTTATAATATATCATTTAATTACTAACTCTATTTGGTTTTTTTCTTATAGTTTTGTTTTTTCTTTTAATTACAATATAGTTTAAATTTGTTCACACTTGGTTTGTGATTGATCTTTTTCCTCAGGCTGCTCTAAAAGTGTCACCAGTCCTACATTTCAGGGTGATATGTTTTGATATGTATTGCATTTTATTCATTCTAATTTGAATTATTTTGGCTCTGTCAATCTGAGCTAGAGAATTTCATCCATTCTGGAATATTCTCAGACATCATCTTTTCAAATACTTCCCTGCCTCATTTTCTATAACTTCCCTTTCTGTTACTCCACTGAAATGAATGTTAGACTTCTTTGCTTTTTACACTTGATCTTTCTTTCACATTAGATCATTTGATGTTATTAATTTTTTTCTTCAGTGAAGTCTAATTTAAAATTCATTTAAAAATTCCCACTGTTGAATTTGTCTTTTCCAGAAGTTTTGTTTGTTACTTTAAAATAATCTGACTGATAATTTTTATAGTTCGTTTGACACTCATGTTTTCAAGATTGCATTTTGTTTCCTTAAAATACATTAAGCCTAGATATTTAATACTGTGCATTTTACATACCAACATATTTAGCGTTTGTGTCTGTTAGTTTTTTATTCTTATTATTGCTTCCAAATGTGCTGAGATTTTTTTGTGTTTTTAGTAATTTTTAAATTTCAAATACTCACTTATCAATATCCATATTTGTAGAAAATTCTTAGAACCTGAAAAAGAAGTGAGTTTATTTATATGATATCTGCAATCAATATCTTCTGCCAGGTTGTGAATAGCACTACAATTCTGACAAACTTTTAAACTAAAAGAATATTCTTGAAGAATGTCAAGCTACAGAGCTCTTGAGGACTGGCTTGTGCATTTCTCAATCAATTTCATTCCACTCTAGCATCAGCTAGTTTTTTGTTTTTTGTTTTGGGACAGGGTCTTGTTTTGTTGTCCAGGCTGGAGTACAATGATGCTATCATGGATACTGCAGCCTCCGGCTCTTGGGCTCAAGCAATCCTCCAACCTCAGCTTCCAGCATAGCTAGGACTATAGGTGCCAGCCACCATGCCCAGCTTTTTTTTTTTTTAATGCTTTTTTAGAGACAGAGGTCTCCCCACTATTTTACTCAGGCTGGTCTCAAACTCCTGACCTCAAATGATCCTCCTGCCTCAGCCTCCCAAAGTATTAGGATTACAGACATGATTCAACAGGCCCAGCCCAGATTCTAAAGTTAGATACAAGGAATTTTCCCTGATGCTCTTAGGATAGATATGTGGACAGGTTTATCTCGGCTTCATTTTGACGTTGAGCTAAAAGGGATTAGGAAGATATGGGGCATTCTAGGATCCCAGCTGGAAAAGAAAAGATAACCCTATTAGATTCTCCAACCTGGATAATTGCTTAACTTTTTATACTATCCTCTGAGTTTGAAAAAGCCGGGAAAACTTTGAGATCAAGTGCTCGATTTAGTTAAGTGCCACAAAGACAAAAGATGCTTCACTGCACTGTATTTACAATGTATTTGGTTTGTATTTATGCTTAGTTTTTAGGCTAAATATTTCTTACTTTCTTGTCAGTCTAATCATACATGTAAGTTTCTTTTGATTTTTAATACAAAATTTATAATCATTTTCAGTGATGTCTGCTTTTTCTAGACTGTATTATTGCCAGGCACTGTCATTAGAGTTTAAGCTTCATGGTGACAGAAATGATGCCTGTTTTTTCTCACTATGTAGCTCTATTTCTTAATCTTAAGCCTAGGACATAAGAAGTGCTCAATAAGTATTTGTCAAATAGTTGAAGGAATTCATTGATGAAAAGGAAATGCTACTTTAATTCAATGATTTGAATCTAAATACTTTAATTTGTATATATGGCACCATGTAAGACACATGTCTCCTTTGTTAAGAAAGGTTGGGGCTGAGTGCTGTTACTTATGCCTATGATGCCAGCACTTTGCGAGGTGAAGGCAGGAGGATCACTTGAAGTCAAGAGTTCGAGACCAACCTGGGCAACAGTGAGGCCCCTGTCTCTACAAAAAATAAAATAAAAAATAAAAATAAAATGAAAAAATTTAAAAATCCAGACATGGTGATGCATACCTATAGTCCCAGCTACTTGGGAGACTGAGGTGGGAGAGTCACTTTGACCCCAAAAATTGATGCTGCAGTGAACCACAGTCACACCTCTGAATTCTAGCCTGAGCAACAGAGTGAGAGTCTGTCTCCAAGTCTCCAAAATATATATGTAGTTTTTTAACAAAAGAAAAAGTTGGTGATAAATAAGGTCCCTATCCTTATGGTTTCTGCTCTCCTTCCTGCCACAAGAGTGCCAAGCAAGGTCAACCTTAGGTAAATTAGAAAACTGGAAAATATCTTTGAAGCATTTTCAAGCTCTCCTGTCTGGATCTCTGCAGGTTATTGAGTTTCTGAGATCTAGACCTACCTTTTTATGTTATATTCATCATGCTTGGCAAACTGTATCTCTGCCAAAAGATTCCTGCAAGGTTGTGAGATGAAAAAAGGAATGCTTTTTCTTCAATTTGCTTCTTTCCTAGGGCTTCTTCATCTCAGTCATACCTCCTCATCCAGGCACCAGCATTTCCTTTTCATAGCAGCATTAAACCCAGCCGGCACTTTTCCAAGTTTTGCAGAACCAGCCTCATTGTGCCCTCTGAGACACCAGTATTGAGGCTGAGGCTGTTCTCCTAACAGGTCTGGGTCTCAACACCATGGAGATCCTCTTTGGGGCTCAGAAACATCAACCACCAATCTAGCAACTCCTCTTCCAGAAATCTGAGTTTCAGGTCTGTGGGCCACTCCTCTAAGCTTCTCAGTTTTATACAACTCATTTTAGTTTCCTTCATTTCGCAGTACCAGAGATGGGAAGTGCTCTTTGCAGATGCAACCTCCATAAGAGCTTCGTGTTTGCTTTGTGTCCTATTGCATGGCTAACATCCTACATGAAACTAACACTATCTTGTTTAAATTATCTCTATTGAAAAATAACTGTTGTGGTTTTTGTCTTTTGCCTGATATAGAATTTTTCTGTCACTTCCTTATTTCTTCCCCTTGTTATAGTCCTCTTAGTTTTAAGGATACTTCTCTATCAAAACATATACAACCTTTCAGCCACATTATGGTTCAAATGCCTAAATGTAAGGAAAAGAATTAAAAACTGTTTTTATCTTGATGTAATAAAACATCTAAATAAGATACTACACTCATCAAATGGATAGAGGTAAAGGAAGTCTACACTTAAATGCTTTATCCCATAAGATGTGAAATTATAAATTAAAATTATGCCTCCTCTGGATCCAATGAAACACACATTTGAGTTCTGACCCTACTTTTTCTACCTGTGAGCCTCACGTCTTATCTGTAAAATCACACTAGTGACTACCTCCCAAAGTGGCTGTGGAGATTACTACTAATATAGAAAGAGTGTAATAATGCTTCTAACAGCTGCAAAATTACCGTGTCAGTTACTGATGGGTTGTTTTTTTGTTCAAATTCTCACATTAGTCTTATTATGCAAATCAGGACTACAGACACATACTCATTTCTATGGCATGAATGTGTATATAATATCATGATATTATGGGAAAATGATGTCAAAATAGCATGGAGGTTGTGGTGGTTCATACTTGACTTTTCCTAAACAATAGGAGACAGAATCACAGACATAGAATAATAATCTTCAGCAGAAAAGTTTTTAAAAGCTTTCAGTGGGAGAGGACGGTGTGATCTCACTTCTCCCAGAACACCAGATTGCATAGACTCAGCCCTGAGCAATGTAACTGATGAAAGAATGATGAAGACACCATGTGGAACAAAGAAGAGTTGGATGTTCACTATCTCAATGAAGATATTAAAACAATGCCTTGTTTCTAGAAGATCCAGCATATGTACTAAAAAAAAAAAAAAAAGGATTTAATTTGGTAAGTACTCCAAGCTGCAACTTCTTCAGGAACTTGGCTTGTGTCAACTGGGAGCCACCATACCTGAATGGCCAACACCCCTCCTGGGAAACCAGCTTTAGCCAAAGACTGACAGGAGTGCAGAAGGCTGGCTCCATGCCTCTTAGTGTGGCACTAGCTCTGTAGTTCAATTCATGCTTCAGAGCTGCACTGCCCAACCACGTGGTGGCCAGCCACATGTGGCTATTGAGCATATAAAATGTGGCTCCTCTGAATTGAGGTGTGTTGTGAGTATAAACTATACCCTGGATTTCACATTTCCTACAAAAAATAAATACAAAAAAAAGTTACTAGTTTTTTTTTAATGCTGACTGCATATTGAAATGGTTATATTTGGGATATATTGAGTTGAATAAAATATGGCATTAAAGTAATTCATTTTCATTTAAAAAAAAAAACATGAGACATTCACATTTAAAATATACATGCATGGTGCATCTGTGGCTCCTGCTGTTTTTATCCGACAGCACAGCTCCAAAGTTTCTCATTGGGTTCCGGCTGAATCTGGTATCACTCAGCAAAGAGCACATCTTGCTTAGCTTTTCCCACCTGGCCTACCTTCCCTATCTTCCCACAAAAGCGTTCCTCAAATAAATTTCTTTCACAAAGATCACTGTCTTTGGCTCTCCTTCTAGAGAACCTGACCAATGACAGGTGGTGGCAGATGCTGTCCCTGGAGCGAGGTTCTAAGGATGGAAGTGTGGAGCTGGACCACTCACTACCTGGGTGGCCATGAGGATGCCCGACTGCAGGTAGATGGAATACTCAGAATGTGGTGACCTTGCAACTGATAAGATTTCACCTTTGGGGGACTAGGATGGGATACAAATGGAAGAGGACACACTGGCTCATTCAATATCTTACCCATTGGAGAGACATGGGGAAAGAATAACTACTGTGTTATAAAAATGAACCTGGGGTTAGGAAGAATCAATATCGTGAAAATGGCAATACTGCCCATAGTAATTTATAGATTCAATGCTATCCCTATCAAGCTACCATTGACTTTCTTCACAGAAGTGGAAAAAAACACCTTAAACTTTATATGGAACCAAAAAAGAGACCTCATAGCCAAGACAATCTTAAGAAAAAAAAAAAAAAAACAATAAAACAAAACGAAAAACTCACAACTGGAGGCATCATGTTACCTGACTTCAAACAATACTACAAGGCTACAGTAATCAAAACAGCATGATGCTGGTACCAAAACAGAGACATAGATCAATGGAACAGAACAGAGGCCTCAGAAACAATGTTGTACATCTACAATCATCTGATCTTTGACAAACCTGACAAAAACAAGTAACGGGGAAAAGATTCCCTATATAATAAATGGCATTGGGAAAACTGGCTAGCATATGCAGAAAGCTGAAACTGGATCCCTTCCTTACACCTTATACAAAAATTAACTCCAGATGGATTAAAGATTTAAACATATGACCTAACACCATAAAAACCTAGAAGAAAACCTAGGCAATACCACTCAGGACACAGGCATGGGCAAGGGCTTCATGACTAAAACACCAAAAACAATGGCAACAAAAGCCAAAATAGACAAATGGGATCTAAATAAAATAAAGAGCTCCTGCAGAGCAAAAGAAACTATCATTAGAACAAACTGGCAACCAACAGAATAGGAAAAAAAATTTTGCAATCTACCCATCTGACAAGCAGCTAATAACCAGAATCTACAAAGAACTAAAACAGATTTACAAGAAAAAAACAAACAAGCCCATTCAAAAGTGGGCAAAGGATATGAACAGACAGTTTACAAAAGAAGACATACATGACACCAACAAACATATGAAAAAATGCTCATCATCACTGGTCATTAGAGAAATGCAAATCAAAACCACATTGAGATACCATCTCACACCAGTTAGAATGGCGATCATTAAAAAATCTGGAGACAACAGATGCTGGAGAGGATGTGGAGAAATATGAACACTTTTATACCATCAGTGGGAATGTAAATTAGTTCAACCATTGTGGAAGACAGTGTGGTGATTTCTCAAGGACCTAGAAATAGTAATTCCATTAGACCCAGCAATCCCATTACTGGGTATATATCCAAAGGATTATAAATCATTCTATTTTAAATACACGTGCACACATATGTTCACTGCAGCACTGTTTACAATAGCAAAGACCTGGAACCAACCCAAATGCCCATTGATGATAGACTGGATAAGGAAAATACAGCACATATACACCATGGAATACTATGCAGCCATAAAAAACAATGAGTTCGTGTCTTTTGTAGGGACATGGGTTAATCTGGAAACCATCATTCTCTGGATGAATCTCGAAACCATAATTCTCAGCAAACTGACACAAGAACAGAAAATCAAACACTGCATGTTCTCACTCACAGGTGGGTGTTGAACAATGAGAACACATGTACACAGAGAGGGGAGCATCACACACTGGGGTCTGTTGGGGGAGAACAGGAGAGGGACAGTTGGGAGTAGGGAATTGGGGAGGGATAAAATGGGGAGAAATGCCAGATATAGGTGACAGGGATGGAGGCAGCAAACCACATTGCTATGAATGTACCTATGAAACAATCCTGCATGTTCAGCACATGTACCCCAGAACCTAAAGTGCAATAAAAATATATATATATAAAGAAATAATATAAATTAAACAATGATAAAGTATAACAACTATTTACATAGCATTTGCTTTATATTAAGTATTATAAGTAACCTGGGGATGATTTAAAGTGTATGGAATGATTTGTGTAGGTTATATGCAAAGAGCACACCATTTTATACAATCTATCTCATTTTATTGTGCTTTGATTTATTGTACTTCTCAGATATTGCATTTTTTTCAAATTGAAGGTTTGTGGCACAGCTGCACCAAGCATGTCTATCGGCTCCATTTTTCTAACAGCATGTACTGACTTTGTGTCTCTGTGTCACATTTTGTTAATTCTCATAATATTTCAGACTCTTTCATTATTATTGTACATGTTATACTGATCTGTGATGAGTAGTGTTTGATGTAACTGTTGCAATTGTTTTGGGGTGCCATGAACCGCACCTATGTAAGATGGAGAACTTAATCCATAAATGTGTGTGTTCTAACTGTTCCACCAACTGGCTGTTTCCCATGTTTCTCCCTCTCCTTGGGTATCTCTAGTCCCTGAGACATAACAATATTGAAATTAGGCCAATTAATAATCCTCTGATGGCCTCTAAGTGTTCATGTGAAAAAGTCACATGTTTCTCTCTTTAAATCAAAAGCTAGAAATGATTAAACTTAATGAGGAAGGCATGTCAAAAGCCAAGGTAAACTAAAAGCTATACCTCTTATACCCATCAACCAAGTTGTGAATGCAAAGGAAAAGTTCTTGAAGAAAATGAAAAGTAAAGTGAAGTAGCCTTATTGTTGATATGGATAAAGTTTGAGTGGTTTGGATAGAAAGTCAAACCAGCCACAGTATTCCCTTCAACCAAAGCCTAATCCAGAGAAAGGCTCTAATGCTCTTCAGTTCAAGGCTGAGAGAGGTTAGGGAACTACATGAAAAAAGTTTGGAGCTAGCAGAGGTTGGTTCATGACGTTTAGGAAAGAAGCCATTGCTATAAAATAAAATTTAAGGTGAAGCAAGTGCCGATGTTGAAGCCGCAGCAAGTTATCCAGATCTAGCTGAGATCACTGGTGAAGGTGGCTACACTAAACAATACATCTTCAATGTAGATTCAATAATCTGTCAGAAGAAAACACAACCTAGAATTTTTATAGCTAGAAAGGACAAGTCAACGCCTGGCTTCAAAACTTCAAAGGACAGTCTGACTCGCTTATTAGGAGGGAAGGCAGCTGGTGACTTTAAATTGAAGTCAATGCTCATTTACTATTCTAGAGCCCTTGAGAATTATGCTAAATCTACTCTGCCTATGTTCTAGAAATAGAACAACAAAGACTAGATGACAGCATGTCTGTCTGTTTCAGCGTGGTTTACTGAATATTTTAAGCCCACTGCTGGGAACTACTGATCAGAAAGATTCCTTTGAAAATAGTACTGTTCATTGACAATGCCCCTGGTCACCCAAGAGCTCTTATGGAAATGTACAGGAAATTACAGTCTCTAAAACTGTTTTCCAGTCTCTAAAACAATATCCTTTCTCCAGCCCATGGATCCAGGAATAATTTTGACTTTCAAGTAGTATTATTTACGAAATACATTCAATAAAGCTATTGCTACTATAGATAGAGATTCCTCTGAGGGATCTGGGCAAGGTCAATTGAAAACCTTCTAGAAAGGATTCACCATGCTAGATGCCATGAGAACATTTCTGATTCACAGGAGGAGGTCAAAATCTCAGCACTAACAAGAGTTTGGAAGAAGCTGATTACAACCTTCACGGGTGACTTTGAGGGGTTCAAACCTCAGGGGAGGAAGCAACTGCAGATGTGGTGGATACACCAAGAGAACTGGACTTAGAAATGGAGCCTGAAGATGTGACTGAATTGCTGCCATCTCATGATCAAACTTCAACTGATGAGGAGTTGCTTCTGATAGATGAGCAAAGAAAGTGGTTTCTTGAGATGGAATCTATTCCTGGTGAAAATGTCATGAACGCTGTTGAAATGACAAATAAGGATTTAGAATAATACATAAACTTAGTAGATAAAGCAGTGGTAGAGTTTGAGGGGACTGGCTCCAATTTTTGAAAGAAGTTCTACTGTGGATAAAATGCTATCAAACAGCAGCCCATGCCACAGAGAAATCTTTCATGAAAGAGTCAATGAATGTGGCAAACTTGAATGTTGTCTTAGTTTTTAAAATTGCCACAGCCACCCCAGCCTTCAGCAACCACTACCCTGATTATCAGCAGCCATCAACATCAAGGCAGGACCCACCAGCGGCAAAAAGATTACAACTTGCTGAAATCTCGGTTGACCATTAGCATTTTTAGCAGTATTTTAAAATTAATGTATATTCTTTAGACATAATGCTATTGCACACTTAGTAGTCTACAGTGCAGTGTGAACATGACTTTTATATGTCCTGGGAAACCAGAAAGTTCATGTCTCACTTTATTGTGGTGGTCTGCAACTGAACCTGCAGTATCTCCAGTGAATGCCTACATGAGTGACTCGTGCAAATTTTGGTATCCATGGGAAAACTGGAACAAATTCTGCATTACTGAGGGATGACTGTATAGAAGCCCAAATAAAATAAATGTATAGCCTTATGAGTTATAAGGTGAAGGTGAACATCCTTAATCAACACAATGTCATGAAATGGAACTTTGCCAGCTACCCCAGAAGGCCCCTCCTCCACGTCCCACCCTCAACTCCTTCCCTTTCCCTAGAAGTAAATGCTCTCCTGACTTTTAGAGCTATCACTTCTTGGTGTTTCTTTACAGTTCTATCAACTAATTGGGCATTCCTGGACACTATAGTTTAGGCTTGCTGTTTAAAACATTTGTTATGTCTTTTAATAGTCATTAGACTTACAGATTTCTCCTTTATTTCTCTAATATACAGGGGCACTTAACATGTAGAGGTCCTCACAATCTGGGTTTTGCTAATTGTGTACTCATGGTCCAGTTCAGTGTGTTCCTCTGAGCTCTGTCTTTCCTGAAAATTGACAGCTGAAATCAGAGGTTTTATCTGTCTCATTTCCAACCCCTTGGCAGGATTATAGGTGGTGGTATGTTCTTTCATTAGGAAACACATAATGTCTATGTTCTCTCCCTCCCCTCCTCCTCTTCCTCCTACATTCTTCTTCTCCTCTTCTTCCTCCTCCTTCTCTTCTCTTCTTCCTCCTCCTTCTCCTCTTCTCTCCTTCTTCCTCCTCCATCTTCTTTTTCATATCTTTCTCCTCCTGCCACCTCATGCTGTTGGCCACAGTTGATATTGATGTCAATGACTGAATCCATTAGCTCATTAAGCACTCTAAAAGGATGACAACCTAATTCTATAATTTCTTATTTAATTATGTAAATACTTGTACAAAGAGATGCTTTCCCTCATCTACAATTTAGTCACCCAGTGGGTGGTACCTTTCGTATAGGAAAGGCAAGATAAATGCTTCATTCTTTCCCTTTATTTACCACTTTTCAAGACAATGAATTACTCCTCTATCATACTATGAAGGTGACCATCTGCTTTGAGACCAGCCTGACCAACATGGAGAAATCCCATCTCTACTAAAAATACAGAAAATTAGCCAGGCTTGGTGGCACATGCCTGTAATCCCAGCTACTCGGGAGGCGAAGGCAGGAGAATCGGTTGAACCTGGGAAGCAGAAGTTGTAGTGAGCTGAGACTGTGCCATTGCACTCCAGCCTGGGCAACAAGAGTGAAACTCTATTCCAAAATATATATATATATATATATAATTATGAACTTGTAAATATAAGCATCTTTGATGGGTTTTGATCTATTTGAATTACTCTTGTTGACTCTCAAATTGCCCGTCTTTAGCCTGGGAACCTCTTCAGATTGGCTCCTGAGTGCTTTGGGGCACGACTGCACTGGTCTTGGGCAGCTTTCTCACTGCCTGATATGACAGAGGCTCTAGGCTCATCGACCCAGACCTGCAATTGGCCATTTCTCCCAAGATGTTCTGTTTATTTTAGTGAGAAATAGTATTTCAAGCCCACAAACTGGGTGTCAGAGATGTCACTGCTACTCAGAATTAATCATTGTTTCTAGGTCTCTTCACTGAACATAGCTAGAAAATTATATATTTTTAAAGTTAAAATACTGTCACACTGATACCTCCAATTCAAATTTAGGGCAACGGGGTTTTTTAACTTCATTGCCTTCATGTTATATTTTTATCTCCCTTCTTCTACATCAATAACTCTTGATCTCAAGGACCCAGGAAATGATGGAATTAGAATATCCCATGATAACTCATTTACTTTACATACACACATTACACACACACACACACACACACACACACACTACACACACAACAGTCTCAGAATAACAATACCAGTCTACAAGCATCTATATGATTCTTGAGAGCAGTTACATTTTATTTTTGCACATAGCTTCCACCGCTTTTCCCTGGTCCCATTTTTTTCATATTGGTGCTATGTCCACACCAGATGAACTCTGTGGCATCGCATATTATACACTTCCCTTTCAGTGCACATTCACCCGAGTTCTATAAGAGACCATATGTTGAACACTCACCACCAGTTCTTATGTGGATGCCCCTCTAGACATTTTGGTTATCTGAAGCTCTTCTCTAGTAGATTTTTCAGGAAGATCTCCTGGATCTTCCCAAAGGAAGAGCACATGGTCTGTGTGCTCAAGAGAAGAGGGAAATGAGTTTGGTGAGCAGCTAGCCAGTGTCTGCCAGGGTCTGCTTTTTCTTGATATTTATTTATTTATTTCTATTGTGGTGAAAAGAAAACACATAACATTAAATTTACCATCTTAACTAGTTTTAAGTGTACAGTTCAGCCTATTTTTATCTTCTCTTGAAAGTCATTCCTTTCTCTTCTCCATCTGTACTTACTTCTTGGTGAACCAATGCAGACTCTGGGCTTTACCAATCATCTATACACCAACCACCCCCAAGCTGAAACCCCAGTCCAAACCGCTTTCCCAAGCTCCAGATTCTCATATGCTCAATACCTCGCCACATATTTCTAACACAACATGCAGACATCTCCAAGTTAATATGTCTCAAACCTGTTCTTCCCCTAAAAACCTGCTCTGCTCACAACTGTCTCTGCCTCAGTTCATGACATCTCCACCCTTTTACTTCCTCAGGCCAAAGACTTTGATCTCTTCCTTGTCTCCTTTTTCACTGTCACCTTCCACATCTGATCCCTGGGGAAATTCTGTTGGTTCTACCTTCAAAGCCTTCAAAGCACGTACAGGATCTAAACACCGGTCACCACCTCCACTGCTACCGGCCAGCCCCAGCCACATTGTCCCTCACCTGCAGTAACTCACTGCAGTAACCTCCCACCTGGTCTCCGGTTTCTACCAGCACCGCACTGAAGGCAGCAGTCGGAAGGATATAGCGAGAACATGAAATGATTCCAACCATCTGCTCGGAGACCTCTAAAGCCTCCGCCTTTCACTCAGAGCAAAAGCCACATTTTCACAATGACTTCTAAGAGCCTTGTGATCTGTCCCTGTGGCTGCCCCTCTGACTCTGACAGGTGAGCTGCTGCTGTCCCGCCCTCACTGTGCTCCAGCAGCACAGGCCACCAAGCATTCCACGGAGGCTGGGAGCTCCAGGCCTGTGGGCCGGCTGTTCTCCCAGACTGGAGCATTGCAGATATCTGCATATGAACTCCCTTCTCTCCTTCAAGTCTGGGGGCAGGTGTCTCTCAGAGTGGCCTACCCTGGCCTTCTAGTTACAACTGCAGTCATTGCTTTCCTCCCCCTTGCTGGGACTCCTGCTGTGTCTGCATTTTGCTTTTTATTAGGTTGGTGCAAAAGTAATTGCGGTTTTGCCATTAAAAGAATGACAGGGCTAGGCGTGGTGGCACACACCTGTAATCCTAGCACTTTGGGAGTCCAAGGCAGGCAGATCACCTGAGGTCGGGAGTTTGAGACCAGCCTGACCAACATGGAGAAACCCTGTCTCTACTAAAAATACAAAATTAGCTGGGTGTGGTGGCACATGCTTGTAATCCTAGCTACTCGGCAGGCTGAGGTAGGAGAATCGCTTGACCCAGGGAGGCAGAGGTTGTGGTGAGCTGAGAGATCATTGCACTCCACCCTGGGCAACAAGAGCGAAATTCCGTTCTCCGCCCCCAATCAAAGAAAGTAATGGCAGAAACCGTGATTGCTTTTGCACCAACCTAGTATCTCCCCATCGAGGGTCACTTTCAAACATCCTAAAGAATTTACTTATTATAATTGTGGTTTATGGTCTATTTCTAAATGCTAGAATCTAGGCTCCACAAAAATCAGAGATCTGCTTTGCTCACTGCAGTATCCCAAGCACCTAGAATAGTGCCAGACACATGGTAGGTAAGCAACAAATACATACAAAGCGGCTTCTCTCATTTAGATCTTTCCCAGTTGAAAGACATCTTTTACATTTTTATTCAAGCGTATTACTCTATGTATAATAACGATGCAACCTTAATTTAATGATTAACTTATTCTAATGCTTATCACTAGTCTTTCATATTACAATTTCTTCACTTTGAGATTAAAAAAAAATGACCATTACTTCTCTTTTAGCAAGAAAAGTAGGCAGTTCAGTGGTGGCTCCCACTTAGGCCCTGCATTAGCACAGGCCGTTCAATCTGCCCCTCCCTGGCTCCTCTGCCCTCCAATCCTCCAGCATCCAGCACAAGGCCCTTCCTCCCCAAGGCCCAAGACCCACCTCATTTCCTGCTTTAGGAGGATTGACAGGGAACCTCTGTGCTCCCAGCAATCACAAAAAGTGTGATGTCGGCATAGCTACGTCTTTTGTAATCTCGTCGCGTCCATACTTTACTCACCTCACAAGATTGTTGGGAAAACTATAGGAAAAAGTCTAATAATCTGATTTTAAAAATGGGTAAAAGATTTGAATAAACATTTCTCAAAAGAAGACATACAAATAGCAAACAGGCATATGAAAAGATGCTCAGCATCATGGATCACTAGAGAAACGCAAATCAAAACTATGATGAGATATCATCTCACCCCAGTTAAAACGGCCTTTATCCAAAAGCCAGGCAATAATAAATGCTGATGAGGATGTGGAGAAAAAAGAACCCTTGTACACTGTTGGTGGGAATGTAAATTAGTACAACCACTATGGAGAACAGTTTGGAGGTTAATCGAAAAACTAAAAATGGAGGTACCATGTGATCCAGCAATACCACTGCTAGGTATATATCCAAAAGAAAGGAAATCAGTATATCAAAGAGATATCTGTGCTATGCTTGCTGCAGCACTGTTTGCAAAAGCTAAGATTTGGAAGTAAGCTAAGTGTCTATCAACAAATGAATGGATAAAGAAAATTTGGTACAAATACACAGTGAAGTACTATTCGGCCATAAAAAGATTGAGATTCTGTCATTTGCAACAACATGGATGGAACTGGAGATCATTATGTTAAGTGAAATAAGCCAGGCACAGAAAGACAAACATCACATGTTCTCACATATTTGTGGGATCTAAAAATCAAATCAACTGAACTTATGAACTTAGAGAATAAAAGGATGGTTACTTACCACAGGCTGGGAAAGGGACTTGGGGATTAGGGGGAGGTGGGGATAGTTAATGGGTACAAAAAAATAGAATGAACAAGACCTACTATTTGGTAGCACAATAGAGTGAATATAGTCAATAACGTAATTGTGTGTATATATATATAAATACATAACATATATTGTGTGTCAATAATGTAATTGTGTATGTGTATATATATGTATGTGTGTATATATATATATACACATACATATACACACATACACACACACACACACAGACGGTCTCACTCTGTCACCCAGGCTGAAGTGCAGTGGCATGATTTTGGCTCACTGCCAAAATATGAGACAGGGTTTTGCCATGGTGTCCAGGCTGGTCTCGAACTCCTGAGCTCAGATGATCTGCCCACCTTGGCTTCCCAAAGTACTGGGATTACAGGCATGTGCCACCACTCCCAGGCTTAATTGTATATTTTTAAAATAACTTAAATAATGTAATTCGATTATTTGTAACTCAAAGGATAAATGCTTAAGGGGATGGATATACCGTTCTCCATGATGTGCTTATTTCACATCTCATGCCTGTATCAAAACATCTCATGTACCCCAAAAATATATACACCTACTATGTACTCATAAAATTTACAAAAATTTTAAATTTTTAAAAAAAGATTGTTGGGAATCTTTTGGGAAAGATCGTTGTGCACAGGTTTTATTTCATGAACTGCAAAGTAGCCCTGCACAATTAAAATGTTACATCCATTTGACTCTACAATAAAAATCCATCTGCCTGCTTGTGATGCAGCCTGCACCCTGCAGCTTTTGCCAGGGAGCTTATGTGGGGGACACATTTGTTGGAATGGTTCCCCACAGCTGTGCCTAGAGCCCTAAAACCATGAGGCTCACTCAACTTGCTTTGTGGATGCTGCACTCATCTACATTTAATGCCTCCTCCTGCCACCTTATGTCCCAGCAGGGTAGAGGGGTAACAATGGCACTTTCAAGGAAACCAGCCTCAAATCTTAGCTGCTTTCCTTTGTGGAAGATAGTAATTGGAGACATTCATTACAAAACATCTCTGAACAGCCTAGGCTGGAATATCGTTGCTTTCCTGATGTCAGAAGAGAGACTTCATCTTGTGGGATTCAGATGAAACTGGCTTAGACTCTGTGCTGTGGAAGCCCTCTTATCCCCTCCTACAGGTCCCAGAAACCCAGGAAGAGGGTGTTTTGCCATGGAGAGTTGAGTCCACCTGCAGGGCAAAGGGGTCGTAGAAAAGGGCTCTTGGTGGCGGTGTCACAGGTCCTCTTCTCCCTCTCTCATCACACTGATTGTCCCTTTTGCTCTAATTCTGAGTCTGTGATTGCAGAGGCTGGTGAAGTAGTGATAAGGATCCCGCAGCTGTGTCACAGCGGCCTTTTGGGACTGAATTTTCCAGGCCAGCTGCCTTACAAGATGATGGGATGGCAATCCATTTGTCCTTGCCTCTTAGAATCCCACTCACCTAGAATGAGTCCCATTGCAAGGCCCGCCCACATCTGCTGGGGACAGGCAGGGTGAGTGGATTCAGAATAAAGAAAAACACTCCAGTCAATTCCTTCCAGCAAAGCTGGCTGCTGCGGCGGCGGCTCTCTCTTTCAGAGAAGACATTCGGTTTTTGTCATTTGAAAAATCATGGCTAATTCCTTTGAGTTCAATTAGCTCTTGTTGTGTTTGGAAGCAAAAGAGTCCTAGTTACAACACAGCCCAAAACCCCAGCCTGCTGAGTTGAGATGAGAGGAGTCTTGGGGTAAAATGAAACAACACCAAGAGCTGTGCAAGGAGGGGGCAGCCCTTTCTCCTCCATCTGGGCCCACTGTTTTCTTTCTCATCGCACTACAGAACATGCCGCCGTAAACACATTTTTTCCCACTTGTGACTATTTCCATGTTGCCCTTGAGGTGGCCAGAGTGCAGGGCCATCATCTTTTCGAAGGGTGGGGCTTTGCTGTGTGTCCACAGGGCTTTGTTCAGTCTAAACCTCAATGCTGTTGCACCTTTTAGGATGGCATTGTCTCAAAGAAAAATCTAAACAAGGAACAGTTGCGAGAAAGTCAATAAATAGATTACCATGTCTGTCTCCCTTGAGCGGTAGACTTCATGGCAACTTGAAAATAAGGCCTTTGATTTGCTGGATGGCCAAGCCAAGTACTCTAGCTAAACAAGAAGAGGTATCCTGGGCAAAAAACTTCCCAGAGACCCTCAACTTCATTTGAATTGTCTTTAACTTTTAGCTTCTCTACCCTCTTTAATCAGCAGAACACTGAGTTACGAAGATCAACCCAAACTTTGTCAAATTTTGTCTAAATTTGTGGATATGTGAGATTTCTTTCTTTTTCTTTCTTTCTTTTTTCAGACTGAGTCTTGCTCTGTTGCCCAGGCTGGAGTGCAGTGGCATGATCTCGGCTCACTGCAACCTCCACTTCCCGGGTTCAAACAATTCTCTGCCTCAGCCTCCCAAGGAGCTGGGATTACAGGCGCATGCCACCACACCCGGCTAATTTTTGTGTTTTTACAAAAGAGACGGTGTTTCACCATCTTGGCCAGGCTGGTCTTGAACTCCTGACCTCATGATCCACTCTCCTTGGCCTCCCAAAGTACTGGAATTACAGGTGTGGGCCACTGCACCCGGCCCAATAAGTGAGATTTCAAAGCTATCTTATACTTGTAATAAGCTTCCCCAGGTAACCTGCTAGAGACCCTGGGGGCACAAACCCACTTTTCTCTGCCAATGAAATCATTTCAAAAGAAAAATTAAAAAGGACTCTTTTATAGGTCAGGGATCAGCAAATTATGGTATACTGGCCAAATCTTTTCCATAGCTATTTTTTGTAAATAAAGTTTTATTGGAACACAAACATGCTCATCATTGACATATGGTTGTTTTGACACCACAACAGTAAGGTTAAGTTGTTAAAATAGACATTGCTGGCTCAGGAAATCTAAAAGATACTATGTGGACCTTTATGGAAAAAGTGTGCAGACCTCTGCTCTAGGCTAAATAATTGGAAAATTAAGGATAAGCAACAACAACAACAACAAAAAGAATTGAAGAATTAAGGAATCATGAGCCATGGCTCATTAGCTAATCAATATCTCAAAAAATAGCAAGCTAAGAGGGATAACTCCAGCCCAAACACGCACGGAACCTCATGTGTCAATGTTTGCCACATCTCTCGCCCTCGCTCTTCCTCCAGGATTTCCCACACAGCAGGCGGGAAAGCGACCCCAGAGGATGGAACAGGAAGCAGGGCTCCAGGAAGGACACCTGCAATTAACATTTATTTAAAAAGTGAAACAACACTGATTCATTCCAGGAAAAAAAAAATCTAAGTAAAAGAAATGACTCTATTGTACTAGACCCAGTTGTGAAGCATATTTGCAGTCACATAGTACATGTGCTGAATATTGATTTAGGCTTTAAAATTGTGCTATAATTTTATCAGGAGATTGAGGAAGAGTAAAAGTGAGTGAGGAGAATATAAGAGAATTAAATCCTTATTTTGTAGTGTACAAAGTCTAGAAGGTACACTAAAGTGAAAAAACATGGAGTATGTTTTCTGAATAGGAGGTAAACCTCAGAATGAAAAGAGTTGAACTTGTTTTCATCTTGTGGGGAGAGGCAATAGCGGGGACAGGTCAGGGAAGGGGTGCTGAGTGGCATCTGAATTTCAAGTATGACATGGATAGCTGTAAAAACAATGGTTGAAAACAACAGTGGGAAGGGACAGAAGATCAGAAGTCTGCTACCCCAGTGTGATGAGCTAATAGTATCCTCCCAAGTTCATATGACCTCAGCATGTGGCTGTTTGTAGATAGTCTTTAAAGAGGAGATAAGTTAAAATGAGGTCATCAGGGTGGGCCCTAGTGCATTAAGACAGCTGTCCTTGTTACTGGAAAGGGGTCCTGATCTAGACCCTAAGAGAGGGTTCTTGGGTCTTGCGTAAGAAAGAATTCTGGGTTAGTCCATAGAGTAAAGTGAAAGCAAGTTTATTAAGAAAGTAAGGGAATAAAAGAATACTTCATAGGCAGAGCAGCCCCGAGGCCTGCTGGTTGACCATATTTTTGGCTATTTCTTGATTATATACTAAACAAGGGGTTGATTATTCATGAGGTTTTTGGGAAAAGGGGTGGGTAATTCCCAGAACTGAGGGCTCCTCCCCTTTTTAGAACATATAGGATAACTTCCTGACATTGCCATGGCATCTGTAAACTGTCTTGGTGCTGGTGGGAGTGTCTCTTAGCATGCTAATGCATGAGCAGTGAAGATGACCAGAGGTCACTTACATTGCCATCTTGGTTTTGGTGGGTTTTAGCTGGCTTCTTTACCGCACCCTGTTTTATCATCAAGGTCTTTATGGCCTGTACCTTGTGCCAACCTCCTATCTCACCCTGTGACTTAATGCCTAACCTCCTGGGAATGCAGCCCAGTAGGTCTCAGTCTTATTTTACCCAGCCCCTATTCAAGATGAAATTGCTCTGGTTCAAACATCTCTGACATCCTGATAAGAAGAGAAAATCAGGATACAGACATGAGCAGGGGGTGACCATGCAAGGTCGCAGGGAGAAAACAGTCATTTGCAAGCTGGGGAGACAGACTTCAAAAGAAAAAATTCTGCGGACACACTGATCCCTGACTTTTAGTCTCCATAGCTGTCAGACAACTTGTAGACTCTCCCCACCCCCACCCCACGTCTGCAGTGCTTTGTTAAGGCAGCCCAAATAGACTAAGGTCTCCAGATTCCCTGAGGTGGAAGTGGCCTGGTCTGAGATGGGCGTGGCTGACCCTGATGGATAGCCTGGGGTAGGGACTTTTTAGGGCCAAGGCTTTGGGGCTGCTGCTGAGCTGAGCTCTGATTCTTCTCACAGTGGAAGGTCAACATTGTTCAGGGGTTCCTCATCTTGCTGTGGCTCTCAGTCGGCTAAGTATGAGTGCAAAGCATGACACTCACTCGGCAACCCCCTCCCCTCACTCACTACAGCAAACCATTCTTTGGTCCCAGTGCAGAAACTGTCTTTGTTTCTTTGGGGCTTTACTTTTGGGAAACCACGAACACACACTTTTCAAAAGGTTTTTGTGGAAAGCAATTTGCCTTTCCTTTTTGGCAGATGCCAAGGTCTTCTTTCTGTTTGCACTACAGATATACTATAAATGTTTTTCTAAGTGAATGGCTGCATGTTCCTACGACATTTTGTAGGAAGTGAACAACCCAACCAACATTTATACTGAAGCAAAAGAACTCCTGAAAATTCTCATATAAATGTCAGCAGTATTGTGGAAGTTTGACCACTTTCGTGAGTCCAGACATTGGAAATCAAAATAAAATTTCTGAATTCTATTAAAATCATTTTTTCTTCTTTGTAATTATTTTCAGTCTGCTAACAAGCACTTACAGCCTGACCAGTTATTCTAGTTCAATTTTGTTTTCTGTGTGTGTGTTTGGGTGCAGATGTGTATTTGTGTGCTTCTAAAATTAATTCTTATTACATTGGTTTTCCACTGGGTACGGTGTCTCACGCCTGGCATGTTGGGCTCAATCCCAACACTTTGGGAGGCTGAGGTAGGCAGATCACCTGAGGTCAGCAGTTCAAGACCAGCCTGGACAAGATGGCAAAATTCCATTTCTACTAAAACTACCAAAGTTAGCTGGACGTGGTAGCACACGCCTGTAATCCCAGCTACTCAAGAGGCTGAGGCATGAGAATCACTTGAACCCAGGAGGCAGAGGTTGCCAGGAGGCAGAGGTTGCAGTGAGCTGAGATCGCACCACTGCACTCCAGCTTGGGTGACAGAGCAAGACTCCATCTCAAAAACAAAACAAAACAAAATTGCTTCTCAAAAATAGTAGAAATCGAGTTATACTTCTAAACTGCTTGCATTCACATTGAGCACTGGAAGTCCTGTCCTGGGAACCCTGTTAGGGCTAAAAATTCACCAGAAGAGACAAAATGGATTTCATGTGTTCTCTTGTCAATCCAAGCTCCATGCTTCCCATGCTGTGAGCATGAACAGAGAAGGAGACAGAGGAGGTAAGGTGGCCATATGAATGGCTTGGCTTTGCTTTGGGTGATCTATCGAAACTTGCTGCTATGGCCAGTTTTTGCTGTTTTGTTCATTCTTTTTGTGTTTTATTATTCTGAACTTGGGGGCTTTTATTTTCTAATAAAGTAGTGTGTACATACGTTTTCAAGAATGGCCCTAGTAGAGTCACTGTCTCTGAGTTATCGTGGTGTGGGACACCTTTCCTCGCTGCTGATAGACTCCTGCACACCTAGTTTTACATAGGGCTCTGTCCACAGAACAGCCAGGTGCCTGGAAGGCAACAGCTTTCTTGATTCTCTTTTGCAAGTGCTATCTTAGTATTCTTTCATTTTTTTTTTTAACTCTTCTATGCCATAATAATAACTGGGACCCAGTGATTGTGTAAGGAAGACTGCCTTTATTTGCAGTCATATCAACAAGTGATATGCCTGCCTCATTCACTGGCATGAGATTTTTTATGACTATGAAGTAGCTAGCAGCCAGAACTTACCGTTATACAGCAAACACCAGACATACCATGTCTGCCAATGTTACGTAAAAAATAATAATACATGTTTCAGATCCTCATCTGCATAATAACAAAATTCAGTTCCTTAAAAATCTAGAGTGTGTTTTCTACATACTTGCTTCCCTCATTTTCAAAATGAATTATTTTGCACTGCTCATTTCACAATTCCAGGAAGTTCCTGCCAGTAGCTCATTTAAAGGATAAACTTGTTTTATATATCTCAAGGAATTCAGATGATGAAATCATTTCAACTAACCAAAAAGTGAAATGCTGATGTTCTAGAGTTGTCCTTTCACCTCATTGTTAAATACTGTACTATATTAGAAAAATATAGTCAAGGAATGATTAAGTAACAGTAGAGATGACATGCTAAAATAAACTATCCATAATAGGTGTGACCTGCATTTTTTAGTTTTGTAGAATATTGAGAATTAACAATATGGAAAAACCGTTTAATATAAGCACATTCATGCAAATCTGATGTGGCTTAAAAAGAAATTAATCCTTGAGACAAAATATCTGGCTCACTTATTCTACATATCTATACTATCCTCTCAGAAACTTTCATAGTATTGAATTGCTGGTGTCACAAATCTGTGACAACACATAGCAAATCTTACATAACACACAGTTGCAAGTATTTCCTATTGCTGCAAATTTGGTTGATAATACTTTGCTTCATTTCAAGGTTAAAAGAATTGTTCTCTTTCAATTAAGTAAGTTTCATGGTTAAAATTGAAGTGACATAAAACAATTATTTTCATCTAAAATATGTTTTATCATAACTATAAATCAAATAGCCTTTGGAAAATGCTATACTTCTGTCTAATTAGCAATTAGATGAGAGATTCAGGGATTTCCCTGAGAAAGTTTCTAATATTCAGGATAGAAGATCACTTTTCACACATCTGCCTGCCACACAAGCACATGCCTTCTGCCTCACTGACCTTTGCCTCCTGCATCACTTACCCTTCCAGGTTGATTTCTAGGCTTTTCTACAAAAGCAAAACGGACCTCTTCTTCCCTTAACCCCAGCAACCCATCTCTCACGCACTTGATGTCCTCTGAAACTGGAACCAAAGGCTCCACTTTGCAAATCCTCACAATTGCCAACGTCACCTGACAAATCACCCCCAGACACACTGATCCAAGAATCTGAAGTCAAGCATTTATTTGAAATCACTGAGTCAAATACAAGCAAATCCCCTTGCCCCAATAAAGAGGAGCAGTTATATGATAGAGGTACAGAATACCAAAGGCCATACATTTATTTATCAAAAGAGTGGCAATATTGGGGGCCGGGCATGATGGTTCACACCTGTAAGCCCAGAACTTTGGGAGGCTGAGGCGGGCAGATCTCTTGAGGTCAGGAGTTCGAGACCAGCCTCGCCAACATGGTGAGACCCCCGTCTCTACTCAACATACATAAATTAGCCAGGCATGGTAGCACGTACCTGTAATTATAGCTACTTGGGAGACTGAAGCACGAGAATTGCTTGAACCTGGTAGGTGGAGGGTACAGTGAGCACAGATCACACCACTGCACTCCAACCTAGGCAACACAGCGAGACTCCATGTCAAAAAGAAAAGAAGAGTGGCAATACTGAGTGAGCCTGAATTTGTTGGCCATAGAAGTCCAACTACAAAGGTTAGTTCCCCAGGAGATTCTCAGAGGTGGGCTAATCTGTCTAGCTACTGTTCCGGCTCTTCCATATTGGGTGTCTATGGCTTAAGACAACTCTGAAATGCCTAATCAGTGTAAAACAAAAATGAAAGAAAACAGAAACAACTGCCACTAATAGCAACCAATGCACAGGAGCAGGCTAACCCTGTGTATCATTTTTCATGATCTATAATGTTGAGGTGTCCTTATGTCTGAAATTCTTGTTTCTTGGTAAAAAGTTGCCCTTGCTGAAAGAGAGAAGTGAGACATTGGATCATTTCCTTATTCCGGGGCCTTACCCTGGAGTTGAAGAATGCTATTCATTATTTCATACTCCTCCCGATATTGTCTAATTGTCTTGCTACATACAATCTGTCCTCAGACTGACTCTCCAAATTTCCTGATTCTTTTGAGTAACTCTGCTTCCAAGACTTGAAAGACAGCTCAGCTAAGAGAAAAATTCTTTAACAAAAAAGGAGGAGGAGGAGGAGGAAAGTAAAAGGAAAGAAACTCAGCAATTAAAACTTTAAGTTTTCATGACTCATGTTTCTATAAATGTAAATAACTAATAGACACCATGAAATATTAATCAAGTCAGTAATCCTGGATTATATATGATGCCAAATTGCTCCCTGTTGCCAGTGAAAAAGCTATCAGGCAGCAATTCCTGCAAACAAACACAAGCTTCCAAGTGTCCCAACAGGGGAGTGAGATCTTGCTTGGTGCTTCATTTTTCACAAAGACCCATCTTGGATTGGAAGGCTGTGCTGTTCTCAACTGGAAGACAAAAAAGAGGACTACATGGGAAGATGAGGGACAGACCTACACAAAATCTACTAGGGGCTGTCATCTTGTCATCCAGTGTCACAGATGCTTTACCAGAGGGGCTGCTGCTCACCAGGATTAAATTCTGGGAGCATATGTGTTTATACATCAGTGGATTGGATTAGAGGGAAGGCCTTGTTGGGGATTAAACTTGTTTTTATTAGTTTCTTTTCTTTAGCAAAATAGGTTACAGGCCATGTCACAGTAGAGCAAATGCTATGAGTAATGGCCTCTGGAAAGGGTGTTTTGGGGGCCCCTGGAAGTCACAGAATAGGCCTCCCCTTGCAGGCACAGCTGTCCAGGGAGAAGAGAAAGCTCACCTGGAATAAGGGAGCCAGTGACTCCAGGTTCCTGATCAGAGCTCCCAGGACCAGCTTGAGCCCTGAGAAGAAGCTGAGCACTGGGAGCTGGCAATTTGGGAACAGAGACTAGGGCCTCATGGTTGACTTAGTGCTAAGGGTGCATGATTGTCTTCCCTAGAGCTACTGCACCCAGGACAGGCTTCCCAGCCAGCAAAAGGTCATCTCATCCAGGGATGAACAACACTGTCATCAGGGAGCCATTCTTTAGCAGTTACATCATGTGCTGGGGGGTGAGTGCCAGACTGAACTAATCGACTCTAGTTCTCTCTCCTAATGGCATGTGAAGGCTGGGCCAACCTACTACAGGTGGCCTAAGTAAGGGTCCTTGGACTTTCTAGATAACTGGGGGCAGAGTGGGATGAGAGTCTTAGTAGGGAAATACTGATTTTCTGATAATAGGGAATGTTGGATGAATCATTATTTTGTGGCAGGAACTGTTATCTGTGGACCCAACAGCCTTTCTCTGGTAGAGCCCACCTCTCATGACAGAGACTTAAAATGCCAAGAACTCATTGTCCCAGGCTGTCTTCATATATAGTCCGGTTTTGATCAATGAGACCATAAGATAGTTTACTAGGAGCTTGAGGGAACATTTGTCTCTTGATAAAAAGAGAGGGATAGACAAAGAGAACTTGTTTCTTTCTTCCTGTTTTGAACATGGTTTGAGTGAGCATATGATATTTGGAGCTGTGGCAGCAATACTGTGACCATGAGAAAAAGGCTGGGAGAATCACATATAAGTCAACCCAGAGCCCTGATACTGCACAACCACCAAACAACACTGGAATCACCTACTTCGGGACTTCCTGTTAGGTGAGAAAAATACCCACTCCTTTTAGAAGTTTCTTTTAGTTAGGTATTACTATTAGTTGCAGTTGAAAATATTCCATTGGTTAGTAATGCCTTTGATTTGACAGAAAAACTCAGCTAACCCTGGCTTAAAACATAGGAATATATACTACTTACTTAATAGGAAGTCTAAGGGTACATAGTCCCAAAGTTGGCTCAGTAGCTCAGCCATGTCATCAAGAACCCAGGCTCTTCCCATATTGCAATAGGCTCTGACCTTTGGTTGTTGCCTCATGGTTGCAAAATAACTGCTGCAGTTCCAAGCATCTCATATTGGCATAGGATGGTAAGGGAAGAGGAAAGCAGAGAGGGAGCTTTCATTCAGCTATTTCTCCATTATCTAGGAAGAAAATCTTTCCCAAGTTCCCCTAGGAGAGTTCTCCTCTTACATCCCATTGGCCAAAATTGAGTCCCATGCTCATCCATCAGCCAATCACTGGCAAAGACGACGGAGACACCCATTATTGACTTAAATCATGCACTGCTGAGCATGGGTTCTTGTTCTCTTTTCCTCTCCCTTCTCAGAATGTCCACTGCCCTTGCTTGCAGCCCTCTAAGTGGTCCTCTGGGGATGCTACATTCTTTGGGTTTCTGTTAAAAAGCAGAGTTTTTCCTCCCTCTGAGCTTCCCTGTCAGTTGAACCCCAAACAGATTGTGTGTTCCCCAAGACTACTGTTTGCTGATGTTTTTAGGGGAAAAGGTCCCCCAAAAACAATAATAAAAAATGATCTTCAGGTGCTGCTTTCACTGCTTCTCTCACTAGAGCCAGACCCTAGAACAGTGGCTCTTAACAAGGGGCGATTTTGCACACAGCCTCCAGGGACATTTGGTAATATCTGTAGACGTTTTTGTTTTTCATGACTGGGGCTGGGAATGGTAGTACTACTGGCATTTAGTGGGGAGATGCCAGGGAGGCTGCTAAACATCCTACAATGTACAAAACCGCCTCCCACAAGAAAGAATTATCCAGACCAAAATGTTAGTAGTGCCAAGGTTGAGAAAGCCAGCCCTGAAGAACAGGACTGATCCTGGGAATCATCTTTCTTTCTTTTCTTAGTGCCTTCTTGCTTCTCCTTCAGGCCCTTACACATAAGAATCTCCGTATTCTATGCTTCACTCCAAGGATACTAACATGTCCCTGGGCAGTAGCAGTGACTGAGCAAGCACCATGAAAGAGGCACCAAGTACTTACTTATGTCACAGTAACAAAATCAACCTAATCTCTTCTGGGTCTGTTTTCACCACTGGGAAAATTACAACAATCCCCAGATGACTTTTGTACAATATTACAAAGTGTTGTAGCATAGGCAAGAATGTGTCCCATAGCCAGTTCATTGGAAGGAGGCATCGTGGGAGGATCGTGGCAGATTCATTCCCTTGCTGTTGATGAACTTTGGAAATGAGGGAAAGGGCAATTTAGCACATTTTTAAAATTTTTAAAAAATAAGCCTGGCTGGGCATGGTGGCTCATGCCTGTAATCCCAGCACTTTGGAAGGCCGAGGCAGGCAGTTCACCTGAGGTCAGGAGTTCGAGACCAAAAATTAGCGAGGAGTGGTGGTGTCTGCCTGTAATTCCAGCTATTCAGGAGACTGAGGCAGGAGAATTGCTTTAACCAGGGAGGTGGAGGTTGCAGTGAGCCGAGATCACACCACTGCACTCCAGCCTGGGCAACACAGTGAGATTCTATCTAAAAAAAAATTAAAATTAAAATTAAGCCTTCTGGACAATTTTGATCTGGGGCAAGGTCTTCTCTTCCTGCTCACTTTCATTTTAACTCCACCAGGCTCAAGTAAGAAGTTAAAATTACCTTCTCTTTAGAGTTGTTACTTCTTTTCTTTTCCTACATTATCCTATTCTTATCCCATTTCTATTCAAAAATAGAGACGACAGAGACCAAGTGAAGAAAGACAGAGAAATCAAGCACATGCTGAAGTGGGATTCCCTGCTTGTTGGTGCTGGAGTTGGATGTCTCGAGAGATGATCCTTCTAACTTCTCTCCTGCAGTTACCTTCTGTTCAGAGTTTGAAGAAGTTAAGATATAGGTTTGGCTGCTGTTACAAAGAGATTGCCATCTCAATATTTGTTCTGAATAAACTTAGAAGTTTCTCTTACATGCCTGTCGGGGTAGGAGTCCTAGGCCCGGGAGAGTGGTTCAGTGTCAGTCTCCAGGATCCTTTTGCTCCACCTTGTTCAACATGCAGCTTCTACCTGGTTGTCAAGGATGGCTGTGCCAGTTCCCACCCTCACAGCCACACTCCAGCCAGCAGGAGGGGGAAGAGGAGAATGCAGAGCACCTGCTTACCTTCAAAGGCAATCACCCCAATGCACTTGGCCAGAATTTACCCACACTGCTCCATCAACCCACTGCTAGGGGTGGGACCTAGAAAATCCAGTCTTTATTTGTGGGAGCCCAGTGTGCTAACTAAAACTGGAAAGCTCTATGACTAACATTGTTACTAAAGTGCTGGCTGAGGGTCTTGCTCTGCATTGCTTGTTACAGGGGGTACTCTATTTAAACCTCATGATGAAGACAGATACTCTTAGAATCTCTATTTTACAAATAAGAAAGATGAGGCACAGAAACCACCTCCTCCCCAAGTAGAACTTCAGTCAAAGATTCTTGTGCAAATGCTTTGTTAAGGGAGTCATGGTTGAGGGGCAGGGGTGCAGGGGGCACTGAGGGAGGGGGAAGCAAGACAGAGGAAGGGGAGGAAGCCAAGCCAGGGCACGAATTCAGGGAAAGCCCCAGCTCCAGCCTGACTCCACAGGAAGCTCCGGAGCAGGCACTGCATCTTAGAATCGGTCCCTGAGGCAAGGGAGTCGAGTGTTCACACTCCCACTACCAGGTGGGTGCTAGCAGTCACCCTGGAGGGGACTAAATTCCCAGGCCCTGTCAGCCTGCAGCATCTGCTGCCGTATCAGCTCCAGGAGCCCAGGGGCAGTTCTCTGTGGAGGGTTATAAGGACCAGCCCTCAGTAGCAAGCTGAAGTAGAGCATACAGAACCCATGGGAGGGGTTGAGAAGGGGTCGAGAGGATGTTGGGAAGGCACCACAGTGTCCACTACACCATGGACTCAGCAGCACCTGATGGTTAAGACTGTCCCTGGAGCAAGGTCACTCAGCAGCCCTGCTTCCCCGACCCACACACATACCAACTGTATCACACTTAGAAGCTGCCCACTGTGAGAAAGTCCTTCACTCAGTCATTCAACAAACTCTTACTGAGCATCTTCAATATACCAGGCCCTGGTTAGGGACAGGCATATGAAGACCAATAGGACACACAGTGGTCCATTCCCTTACAGAGTTTACAGCTAAAGGACAACAAAGACAGGAAAATGCATAGACCTTAGACTCAGAATAATGAACATAATAGTCTTGTTGTACTCAGGAGATTTCAGAGGTTAGAGACACAGGGAAGAAGCAGAAAATATTTGACAGAAAAGGAAACATTTAAAAAAATTTTTAAATTTATTTACATATTTATTTTTTGAGATGGCATTTTGCTCTTGTTGCTCAGGCTGGAGTGCAACGGCATGATTTTGGCTCACTGTGCCCTCTGCCTCCCAGGTTCAAGCAATTCTCCTGTTTCATCCTCCCAAGTAGCTGGGATTACAGGCATGTGTTACCACGCCCAGCTAATTTTGTACTTTTAGTAGAGATGGGATTTCTCCATCTTGGTCAAGCTAGTCTCGAACTCCCAACCTCAGGTGATCCGCCTGCCTTGGCTGCCCAAAGCGCTGGATTTGCGGACATGAGCCACTATGGCTGGCCAGGAGGGGACAGTTGATTCTGAGTTTTAGAGGTTGAACAAGAGCACTTCCAGGCACCATCTTCAAAGCTGTGAAAGCACGGGAGCTGGGGATGCGCTGTGGGCCTAGGAGAAGTTGCCAAATGAATGAGGGAGTGAAAGAATTAGTGAATGAATGGGTCCACTGCTTGACCATTCTCAGCGGGAGAGAAGATCATTTAGAAATTCTTATTATTGGCCAGGTGTGGTGGTTCACGCCTGTAATCCTAGCACTCTAGGAGGCCAAAGCGAGTAGATCACCTGAGGTCAGGAGTTTGAGACCAGCCTGACTAACATGGTGAAACCCCGTCTCTACTAAAAATACAAAAATTAGCCAGGCATGGTGGCACATGCCTGTAGTCCCAGCTATTCAGGAGGCTTAGGCAGAAGAATCACTTGAACTCGGGAGGCAGAGGTTGCAGTGAGCTGAGGTTGCACCACTGCACTCCAGCCTGGGTAACAGAGTGAGACTCCATCAAGGAAGAAAGAAGAAAGAAAAGAAAGAAAGGAAAGAAAGGAAAGAAAGAAAGAAGAAAGAGAAAGAAAAAGAAAGAGAAGAAAAGAGAGAGAGAAAGAAAGAAACAGAAAAGACAGAAAGAAAGAGAAGAAAAGAAAAAAAGAAAGAATTCTTAGTATAAGCAGGGGTTTCTCCCAAGTTACGCAACCCTCTCCCTCTCTCTCATTCTTTTTCTCCCCAGGAGATTCTAACACACCCTCCAGGGCAGCAGGTGCCTCCAAATGAGAACACCTGTTACCCTCAGGAGTGAAGGACAGAACAAAAGGTGGAAACTCAGCCCTGTTGCTCAGTAAGAACGTTCTTTTTTCTTCCATCATCAGCCAAATCTGACCAGCCTGTGATTTGGCTGCAGTGTTAAGGCAAGTTTCGGGAAGCCTTACTTCTCCCATTTGAAATCAAGGGGATAAGAATAGTTTGCCCTGGTCCAAAAATTACATTGAGACTTACAGGCAGCACATATCCCTCAGGATAAAATACAGATTGAGTATCCCCTATCTGAAATACTTGGAACCTGAGTGTTTTGGATTTCTTTAGTTTTTAATTTTTGGAATTTTTGCCTGATACTGCTTGAGCATCCTAAATCCAAAAATTGAAAATCTGAAATGTTCCAATGATCATTTTCTTTGAACATCATTTTTGTCCTCAAAAAGTTTCAGATTTTGGATTTTTGAATTTGGGTTGCTCAACCTGTAAAAATATATATATATATAAATATAACCTCCCCTCTCCCAGACCAATTGGCCAGCCCCTCCCTGTCATCCTCACGGTCAGATTCACAATCCCACAGGAAGCGCAGTCATCTTGGCCATGGCAGGTGGCAGGAGTGCTGTGTGTAGCACGTATGTCCTGGACCTCCCACCAGGGTGTGCACAATTAAAGACTCCACATGCTTTTTATTGATTAGTTACACGAGGTCACTGTCTTAATGACAATCATATGAATTAAGGAAAAGACCCCACGATTTCAAATAAAATGAGAAGAGCCTGGCTTAATAAAAGACAGTGTGTTCCACATTGCTTTTGGCCCCACCAGCGTCAGCCCCTAGGCCCTCTGTGCCAGGAGAGTGGTCTCTGTGAAGTACCACCCTGCCCATCCTCAGAGTCTTTTAATGTCACACTCCCTGACTGGTGTCCTAGGATAGTACTCTCTCCAGAGGCCCCTGGGGACTCAAATATGACATTTAAAAACCAGCACCTCCTAATAGCTCATGAGAGCAGTAAGGTGGGAGCCCTATGGTGGCCTTCACTGCCCTGTTTCTGTCCACAGATGTGCTGTGGTGAGCACCCAGGCGCTGTGCTTGCTGAGGCTGGCAGAGCACTTCGGGTCCTTGGTGACTCTCTGGGAGGGGCTGGGCAGATGGAGAGTATGACTGCATCACTCTCAGAAAAATCTCTTCGTTCTAGGTACCAGATATCTGTTGCTAAGAACTGGAAAGAATGCTATTTTATTCCAGAGAATTTGCAGTTTGGCCAGCTTCGAGGGGAAGGATTTCATTAAGGAGTGGGGAAAGAGCGGTTCTATGTATTGGGTTACTGCACTTGGCCTAGTACCTGGTCATTCAATACTCACACCTATATGACCCTGTGCTGTAAGTGTGATCGTCGCCATTTTACAGATGTCTCAGATGTTTAGGTCACTCGCTTTTAAAACTTGGATTTGCACCCAGGTCTCTCTGACTTGAAAAATTCACTTTACTACCTCAATGGGACCCTTAATGAAACTAAATCTTTTCTCAAGTTTGAAACCTGTCCACACACTTGCCTCTCTGGAGGTGAGAGCTGGGGTTGCTGTCTGCCCTCCACACATCTGACCACGTCTGGGTGGAGGGCAGGCTTGGCCCCACGCCAGTGCCAGCAGATCCGCCTCCAGGAGAACTTAAAGGAGAGCCCCAAACTCTAGCACAAAATTCTTGGACCAGATGTGTTTTAGGATTGAGAGTTTTCCAGATTTTAGATTTATAGAATTAGAGTGCATATGCCATGTCGTACAGAATACCCAGTAGAGTCAGGGGCAGCACCTTGAAATAACTTACATTCTTATCTCCAAGGTGAAATTATTACCGGCAGCGAATCTGCGCAGGTCTGCAGCAACCTCTTTCTTCCGCCGCCTCAGAAGAAAGAACTCGACTAATGGATGTAAGGCGGAAGAGGCCGAGGCAAGTTTTAGAGCGGGAGTGAAAGTATTAGAAAGCTCTAGAGCAGGAATGAAAAGAAAGTAAAGTACACTTGGAAGAGGGCCAAGTGGGCGTCTTGGAGGACAAGTGGGGTCTGACCTTTTGACTTGGGATGTCATACGGTGGCAGACTTCTGAGGTCTTGCGTCCCTTCTCCCCGGATTCTTCCCTTGGGTGGGCTGTGGGCGTACACAATTGCCTGCTCGTGCTTGGGAGGGAAGCATGCGCAGTGTGCTTACGGGCGTTGCAGGCATGCTCACCTGAGGCGGTCTTCCTTTCACCCGCGGAACGTCCCTGGAAGGCCCTATACCAGTTCAACTCCGCCATTTTGCCTTTCAGTGCGCATGCTTGAGCCCACTTACCTACCTCTCACCAGCTTCAGGTGTTTCCCTCTCTGCGGAGAGACTGCCTTTCTCTGGTTCTGGCTGCAACCTATTATTATTTTAGACAGGTAGACAATTGCCTGAGCATCACCTGATGGGCCCCTGACTTTCTGGTGGGGTGCAAGGCCCTCTCCTGCCCTCTTTGTGTGTGACTAGCTACCCATTGTAACAAAATGTTCTCTCCAAGTGGGAGAAAGCTCATAAAGAACTTCATGTCAATTCAGCTCAGGTGTTGCCACCAAATTAGGTATGCCAAGCTTGGGACCTTTGACACTTTTTCCTCCCAATTTTATTTAGGAAAACAAATCTAGGTCCCAGTGCCCCCATGCCCTTCCCAACCACTGCCCCCGTCATCATTTAAGTAATTTAGAGTTTGAGGGAGAAGGGAAGAGGAGGGATGCCGAAGAAGAGCCCACTGCAGCCTTGGCCATGGGATTCTTGGCCACTCCAGGGCCGCTGGGGGCCACAGGGTCGGTGGAGGAGGCTGCAGTGCCTGAGCCCATCATGCCCCCCAACCCCCAGATCTCTACACATGGTTCACCAAGAGCAGGTGGCCTGCCCCCTGGTTAAGTGCAGACTTCAGGTGGCTCAGCAGGCACCTGATGGTCAGCAGCACACATTAGACACGCAGCTTAGCCGTCCAGTTCCTCTGGATCTTACTGCTGGTTCCCATGTTGAGGCAGAAGGAAGCCTTTGGGTGGGGAGGTGGGGAAGTTCTTCCTCAGCAGGAGTTTCGCATGGTACAGGACTCAGGGCCCTCAAAGGTGACCTGCAGGTCTGCAAGGACATCCTTGTTGGCCCTCCAGCAGGTTTTGCAGTCAATGTCATCACCTTCTTGTGCAGCAGGCCATGATGGGGAGAGCAGGTTCTTCATGTTCAAGTACATGACTATGGCTGGACACGAGCAGGTCTCTGCCACCCCTGCCCCCTGCATCCCCGACTCCCTCCCTAAACCACATATCACAGAAACAGGTTCTGGGATTTAGGAATCCCTCCAAGGGATTGTGGACACATAGGTTGTATTGAAGCATCCCTCTGTTTGTCTCAGTCCTCTCCAGGTAAATCCTGGATCAGGCAGCAGGTGGAGGCTTCTCACTCTGGAATGCTCACAGTTGGGCCAGAGGAAGAAGTCCCACTCTCTGGGCGTTTCCACGACACAGGACTGAGAATTAGAGTGCTGAGCTCCTGGGCTGGTTGCCTCATAGAGCTGTGTGCCCGAGGGAAAGTGCTGTGCCCATCTCCCTGGTCTACTAACTGGAGGGGCAGAGGAGGAAGCCCTGGGTGCTCTCAGTGGTCCTTTGAGGCTGAAGGCCACTTTGAGGCTATGGGGACCTCCACACCAGGGCAGAGCCCCCACATTCTCTGTACTCTTGGGCAAGGATTTAACCACCAGCCCCTGCTTCCTCCCTTGTCACTGTCTGGGAATGTGGGTTCTGGAGTCCTACTGCCCGGATCAGAGTTCATTCCACCAGGCAGCTCCACTTGGAACTGATAGCTTATCTGAGCCTTGGTTTCTTTACCTGGATAATGAGCACAACAATAATGACACCTGCCTCGTAAAGTGAGAGACTTGACCAAGCTAGCGCGGGTCCAGCTCAGTGCCTAGATGTACAGAAGGCACGCAACACAAGAGATGGCTCTGAGTCCTACTGTCCTACCGTGGAAGTTAGGCCCGTGTCAGGGTCCTGTGGCTGCCGAAAGAAATTACCACAACCTTAGTGGCTTAAAAGGACAGAAATTGGTACTCTCACTGTTCGGGAGGCTAGAAGTCTGAAATCAAGCCAGGTTGGCTCCTTCTGCAGGCTCTGAGGCAGAAGCTATCCCAGCCTCTCTTTGGCTCCTGATGGATGCTGGCAGACCTTGGCGGTCCTCGGCTTTGAGACCCATCACTGCAGTCTCTGTCTCTGTCTTCATGTGGCCTTCTCCTTGTGTCTCTGTATATCATTTCTCTCTCTCCTTTTATTAGGACACCAGTCATTGGATTTAGGGTCCACCCTAAATCCAGAATGATCTCATCTCAAAACCTTTAGCTTAATTAAATATTCAAAGACCTTATTTCCATATCAGGTCAAATTCACAGGTACAAGGGGTTAGGACTTGAACAAATCTTTTTGGGGGGCACCATTCAGCCCCACTATAGACCCAAAGCTTCTAGGGTTGGAAGAGTGGCACAGCAGCCACCACATGTGATGACAAATTGTTCATAGACCCCTAGAGGGATCACTGATGGAGGTCACTCAGTACGGGGGCCACATAGTTAAAGGATGGGGTTTTCGAATGGGGCAGACCTAGTGGCAAGCCCTAAGATAGCAAGCAAGTTTATTTTACCAAAGTAAAATTTAGCTTCCTCATCTCTAAAATGAATGTAAGATGCCCCACTTCAGGAGTTCTCTTGAAGACTGAAGACAATAGGTTTACAGTGTCTAGTCCATAATAGTAATAATGAAACAAAACAACACCAAAAGTAATGTCTAATCCATAAAACTCTCAGTCAGTGAAATGCCCTCCCCTGCCTCCACCTTCAGTCCTCTCTGAAATCAGGAACCTGATCGGGCCCTCCCATCATTAGAGCACTTCAGTGCCAGCCACGGCAGGAGGGTGGTTGCCTGAAGGGCCTTCTGCAATGCCAATCAGTTGTCAAGGTCCAGATCTGCATTGCAGATAAGTGCTTGATTACTGGGGACAGATTCCATGGAACTGCTCCCTTAATGAAAAACACCATCAACAACCCAAACTCACAAGCCCACCTTTCTGACACCCAGAGAGGGCATCCAGTGTTTGCTCTTCAACCCAAAACTTGGTATCTGATGTGAAACATGTCTGGGATGGGTTTCAAAGCAGGAGTCTGGGTTCCCCCAAAGCCCTGTGAGGGTCCGTAGACACAGCTCACACAATGAAGTTTGGCCATTCAGACCTGGGAAAGGTCAAGGCCAGACAGGTTCTCATATCCTCAGATTAGAAACCTGGACCCCAGCAAAGCCCCCTGCTCTGGTTTGGGTGTTCCCCAAAGTTCATGTGTTGGGAACTTAATTTCCAATGCAGCAGTGTTGAGAGGTGGGATCTTCAACAGGTACTCAGGTCACAAAGGATGAGTGGATTAATGTGGTTATCAAGGAGTGTGTTTGTCATCACGAGTGAGCTGTTATAAAGGTGAGTTGGGGTCTCTCACTCTCTCTCACCCTTTCTTTGCCTTTTCTCCATGGGATGATGCAGCAAGAAGACCCTCACTAGATGTAGGTCCCTCAACCCTGGACTTCCCAGCCTCCAGGACTGTAAGAATAAATTTATTTTCTTTATAAGTCACTCAGTCTGTGGCATTCTGTTATAGCACCACAAAACAGAGTAAGACACCCCCATCCTGGGGTTGGGTGGAAAGCCTCAGCCCTGTCCCACCAGGTGACAGTTCTCTTTAGTCACTAAGAATGATCCTGGTGCCTGCTTTGTTTCCTGGGACACGTGGAGACTTCTTTTCCTGGTCCATTCTTACAACACAAGGCAGGGTTTCTGTTTTTGTAGTAGGCTGGGGATAGTCTGTGAACAGGGCACAGCATTTTAATTCCTCATCTAATAATTTAATTCTTCACCAATAATATGGCCAAGTAGTAGGTTTCCTATTTAATGTTGTCATCTGCTGGCTTTTTGTCAGGAGACCTCAAGGAATGCAGAGGGACACTCCTTTTTGCCATCTGAGGGCTGGATGAATGGCTTTAGCTGCCAGGACCTGCACAGCTTCATTTCCAATCTGCCTCTGGAAGGGAATCGCCCGGCAAGCTTCACCTCTGCCTCTGGCCCTCCCACTCTTACTCTGGAGCCTGCTCCTTTTGGAATCCTCCCCAAACCACACGATTTTCCCAAGGCAAAGGAAACCTCCACCTGGAAAGCACCAGAAGCCATTTCCCTCCACCCAGCCTCCTACCTCCTCCTTGTTTCATGTCCTGAACCCAACTCTTCATGAAGCCAGGAAGGCTGCTACCTACTTTTCCTGTCCTTTTCCTTGGCCTGCTCCGAGTGGGTGGGGTGGTGAGATAATAACTGCAGCAGCCGAGCTTCCAGGCATGGCTTTTTAATATATCCAAGGCACTGAGCAAAGTGCCCTCAATGCCTTATGCCAGTTAACAGCCCATTTTACAGAAGAGGAAAATGAGGCCCAGAGAGGTCAAAGATGGGCTACCTGGGCTCCAAGGCAGTGAAACTCCAACAGGGTCGATTAGAGGGCAGGGGGCACTGGAGATGGCTGCTTTGCTTTTTAGACTTTGATGAGGGTTCAACAGGAAATGGAAAAGAGTGGGAGCAGGAACACGTGGCCCTGCAAGGGCTTCACACTGCTGTGGTGGTGGGGCCCTAGCTACCCATCTGTCCTGACTCCTGGGAAAACTCCTATGCAGGCAGGGGCAGGGGTTTTGAGAGTTGTCTGAAGCACTCCAAGGCTGGAGGCCCTCACTGGTGCAGAGGAATCAGGTCAGGGCATGGCTAAACACATGTCGCCGACACTGCCCACCAGACACACATCCTCCTCTTCCAGGCTGACCAAGTTCTCCCTGCTTGTGGCAACAAGAGAAACACCCAGGCCCTAGAGCCAAACCATCAACTACACCGTGTGAGCCTAACACCCCCGCCCCGACCAACACACACTGAGAGAGCTGCCTGACTCCCATACTTCTATCCCTCCAGTGTCCCTGTACTGCCCTGATGGCCAGCTGCCTCTGTCGACTGAAGATGCTCACCATTTCAGTGGTTTGGTAGGCCTGGGGCTTCTGGCCATCCGTTATTCTGCAGAATTACCAAATCCAGTTTCTAATTCCCAGAGAGCTTGGCAATGATATCTTATTGTTTTGATTATTTTTCTCCCTACTGCTGGCTCCCTCTTTTTACAACTTTTTTTTCTTTTTTAAAGATGAGAGGTCTCATTTTGTTGCCCAGGCTGGAGGGCAGTGGTACAATTATGGCTCACTGCAGCTTTGACCTCCTGGGCTCAAGTGATCTTCCCACCTCAGCCTCCTGAGGAGCTGGGACTACAGGTGTGAGCCACCACGCCTGGCTACTTTTTTTTTTATATATTTTGTAGAGACAGGGTCTCACTATGTTGGCCAGGCTGTTCTCCAACTCCTGGGCTCAAGCAATCCTCCTACCTCAGCCTCTCAAAGTGCTGGGATGACAGGCATGAGCCATCAGGCCTGGGCTGGCTCCCTCTTTATCTGAGTGAGAACAGAAAGCTTACAGATGGATTGGTGGTTGGTGCCACTCAAACCCCTGAGCTCTCCACGAGCTCCACAGTCTCCGTTTTCTTCAGTGCAGGATTCTGGGGGTGGAAACCAGCCATTGTGTCTGGATGGGCCTGCACACCCACTCCAAGTCCATTCATTGAACTAATTTCTGGTCTGGCCAGTCGGTGCAATTCTGAGAGTCCTGCTCTCAAAGACACAGAAGAGGGAGAGAGCCAGGCCTCGTCCTTTCCCCAGGGAATTTTGGGGCAACTTAATGGCAGTGGACATTTTTAGGAAGGGAAAACCAATAAATATTAGTAATTATGATTAATATTAATTAGGATTGAGTTGTGAGACTATCAGAATGGCTCGGCGTTGATTTCCCTCATGGCAATAGAAATGCCTTCAGTGGAAATGGATTTCTCTTCCACTCTGAAATCCTCAGAGTCAAAATCCTAGCAAAGGCAAGGAATTGCATAGTGGCATCCACCTGGGCAAACTGATGGGCAAAGACATGTACTTAGAATGAAAGCCCTCACCCACGGTCATCTGGGGGTTAGGATCCAGTCCTGGCTTAATGATGTGTAACTTCTTGGCGATTGTGGAACTCAGAGAAATTACACCTGTCATTTCAAGTACTGTTCCAGCCTTCTCAGTTGAACTAAACTCCGCAGAACAGAAGATCTCCAGTTCTGTGCTAGTTTCTGCTACTTTAGGCTATTATTTGGGTGGGGCGTGGGGTAAAATGAGGACATTCACAGCAGCTATTGTTTTTCTTTGTTCCAGTGATGACGACACTGCAGCCACCTCCAGGGAACCGGTGGCCTGTCTGCTGTGTGGGCTCCCACAACGGCCTCCTATGTGCCAGCTGGTATTACCTGCGTGGCTCACTCCTCCTGCTGGAGTGGCTGTGTCGGCAGGGGGAGCCGAGAGCAGGAAATGGCTGGAACAGCCTGGGGAAGGAGGAGATCCCTGGAAAGAAGGATTGGAGTTCAGATGGAGGACACCGGAACCACAGAAGCATATGTATTTGTGGCAACCTCATGGCTCCAGGGCTGGAGTTCATAATCCATGTGCAAAGCACTGAGTCAACCCATACACACTGGCCTTGGGCAGCTGGACACCACCATGCTAATCTGTGGGGTTGCCAGAGGGAGCACCAGGCTGTTCCTAACAAGCGTGCAGTCGAGATACAGACAGGAGGCCCACGGGAGGGAGAAGGGGGCTTCAGCACATGGCAGCACGTGGCCGCTGGGCCCATCCCCTAATCTCGCAGCAGCACGGCAGTCTTCCACTTGGTCTTGCTAATTCCCAGACACTGCCCCACCTCAGGCCATCCTTCTGGCAGTCAGAGTGACCTACTCAACCAGCACTTCTGATGTGTAGGAATCTCTGGGAGATCAACTTAAAAGGCAGATTTGGAGTCCCTGGATCTGTGGTGGGCCCTGGAATTTTGCATTTCTAAGAAGCTCCCAGGTGAAGTCAAGGCTGCTGGCCAGCTGAGGAGTTAACAGTGTGTGCTCTGCAGCCACATGGATTCCTGCCTGCCAGTAGGGTGCCATGGAAAGTCCCTCCATCTGGCTCTGCCATTTCCTTCTGTGTACATACAACATGGCTGCGGTAAGAGTGACACAGCTGAAAAGGCACAATGGGCGGGGCCCGTGTGGGGCACGTGGTGCATGTAAAGTCAGCAGTTATAACTGCTCATCTGTACTGCAACCCTGCAGTGCATCCTTTTCCTGCACAATAAAATCTAAACTCTGAGGCCCAGCGACCATCATGCCCTGCCTCCTGTGCACCAGTCACTCTGAGCATTGTACGGGAGTTCTGGAAGGGAGCCGAGTTTTCTCAAATGCAGAGTTTCCACACCTCTGCATTGCCCTTGGTCTTGAATGTCCTTCTCTCCCTGATCCCCGCAGCAAAGTGCTCCTTCTTGTTTTTGGCTCTGAGACCTCCAGAGCCATCTCCAGGAAGCTAGGAAGACAGGAAGTGTTTTTACTCTTTTCTGTTCCCAGTTTTGTACATCACCTGACATATACTAGGTTTCAATAAATGATAAAAGAATAAATGAGACAACAAATACTTTAGGTCTTTCTTCTGTAACTTCTTTGGCTGTATTCTACCCAGAGAGGCTGAACCTTGACTGCTCATCACTATTCTCCATAGTGCTCTTTTTTTTGTATACCATCTAGGTTTAATAATTATTAAAATGCCATCAGGCAGAATTTCTCAGACCATATTCAGAAAGCTAAAACTGGATCCCTTCCTTACACCTTATATGAAAATTAACTCAAGATGGATTAAAGACTTAAACATAAGACCTAAAACCATAAAAACCCTACAAGAAAACCTAGGCAATACCATTTAGGACATAGGTATGGGCAAAGACTTCATGACTAAAACACCAAAAGCAATGGCAACACAAGCCAAAATTGACAAATGGGATCTCATTAAACTAAAGAGCTTTTGCACAGCAGAAGAAACTATCACCAGGGTAAACAGGCAACCTACAGAATGAGAGAAAATTTTTGCAATCTATCCATCTGACAAAGGTCTAATATCCAGAATCTACAAAGAACTTACATAAATTTAAAGTTAAATAAATTTATTTTTTAAAAAAAACCAACCCCATCAAAAAGTCGGTGAAGGATATGAACAGACACTTCTCAAAAGAAGACATTTAGGTGGCCAACAAATATATGAAAAAAAGCTACTTGTCATTGGTCATTAGAGAAATGCAAATCAAAACCACAATGAGATACTATCTCACTCGTTAGAATGGAGATCATTAAAAAGTCAGGAAACAACAGATGATGGAGAGGATGTGAAGAAAAAGGAACACTTTTACACTGTCGGTAGGAGTGTAAATTAATTCAACCACTGTGGAAGACAGTGTGGCCATTTCTTAAGGATCTAGAACTAGAAATACCATTTGACCCAGCAATTCCATTACTGGGTATACCCAAAGAATTATAAATCCTTCTACTATAAAGACACATGCACACGTATGTTTATTGCAGCACTGTTCACAATAGCAAAGACTTGGAACCAACCCAAATGCCTATCAGTGATAGACTGGATAAAGAACATGTGGAACATATACACCATGGAATACTATGCAGCCATAAAAAAGGATGAGTTCATGTTCTTTGCAGGGACATGGATGAAGCTGGAAACCATCATTCTTGGCAAACAAACACAAGAACAGAAAACCAAACACCACATGTTCTCATTCATAAGTGGGAACTGAACAATTAGAACACATGGACACAGGGAGGGGACCATCACACACTGGGGCCTGTCAGGGGTTGTGGGGTTACAGAAGGGATAACATTAGGAGAAATACCTAATATAGATGATGGGTTGATGGGAACAGCAAACCACCATGGCACGTGTATACCTGTATAATAAACCTGCATGTTCTGCACATGTACCCCAGAACTTAAAGTATAATTTTAAAAAAAATCAGAAGATATTGATCTCCACAGTAATTAATTCCACTTTATTCAGAAGAACCAATATTTATTAGAGTGTAGTAGGTTTTTTTTTTTTTTGATGTAGAATTTTATACTATGGCAAATTTACCTGAGTGCTCTTTTTATATTTGCTATTTAATTTATACAATTTTATAAATCAGAAGGCCTTATTTATAGTTCTACATAATCTATGATATTGTATCTTTTCCCCTTCAAGAAATGTGTAAAATTGATATTTCTTCCTTTCTTCTTATTTTTTTGTTCTGACAACTTTTCCAGCACCCGACAGCTACTGGAAACAATGCCATGTGAGCATTGCCAACCCACTTAACTGATGGGAATAGATAAAAATTTTTAAAAATGTTTGGGCAAAATTTAGGTCAATTTCTCCTATCAAATAAATGACTACAACAACTTTTATTTACCAAAAGGTGGCATATGCTAGTTATTTTATAAAATTTGCAATGTTATATAGCTAATTTCAAAATTAAGATTCCAAATGTTTGTATTCTTTTATGAATTGTGGATATTAAATAGCAATTGCTTACAAAAAATATAATAAAATTTATTGTCACTAATTTTGAAATCCTCCATGGGCTCCTGCCCTAGCCCATACTCTTTCTCCTTCATTCAGAGGTAAATACAGTTCTAAATAATGTGTTCATCATTCTTTTTCCTTTGTTTTGCTTTTATCACGTTAGATTCCCTAAGCTAAATGATATTTAGTTTTCAAAACCTTGTACTTTATACAGGTAGGATTTTGTCTGCATTATCCGGTGATTTGATCTTTTGTTTAAGCATTATGATCCTCGGATTCATTTATGGTATTTTGTGAGCACTTTATTAAGTTTTCAGGCCTGAATTTTATTCCATTCCATGCATCTACATCAAGACATTTATCTATTCTATTGTGGATAAATTTGGGCTTCTTTCCAAGATTTTTTGATTAAGAACAGTGTTATTGTGAATATTCTTATACACATTTTCTGATTCACAGATGTAGATTGTCTATGACATAGAATTATATATTTTTGACTATCAAATGCATTTTATTCAATGACCCTATATAAACATATTGTATAGTGTATAGGAATGAGATATGTATGTGTTTGTAAAACTAAACCAAAATATTATAAAATGTACCATAAAAATTTCTATTCTACCTGCAAAAATAGATTTAATAATTATTAAAATGTCATCAGGCAAAATTTTCCAGACTGGGGTCATGTGAAGCCCAGTAAAGAAAAGTAACATGCCCAAAGGTATACAGCCAGCCAGTTGTGACAGAGCTTCACTTTGAACACCAGCAGTCTGGCTCCAGAATCTTAATTACTACCTGCAACTGCCTCTGTACAAATATAAGGAAATGTTTATATTATTGTTTATATTATTTAATTTCAGTCATGTTTGTATATGACTTACAGTCTTTTCTGTACTTTTTCCTGTAAGGTTGTGTGTGTTTTTTTTTTTTTTAAATTGAGATGGTGTTTCACTCTCGTTGCCTAGGCTGGAGTGCAATGGTGCAAGCTCAGCTCACTGCAACCTCTGCCTCCTGGATTCAAGTGATTCTCCTGCCTCAGCCTTCCAAGTAGCTGGGATTACAGGTGCCCGCCACCATCCTTGGCTATTTTTTTTTTTTTTTTTTGTATTTTTAGTAGAGACAGGGTTTCACCATGTTGGCCAGGCTAGTCTCTGAGTCCTGACCTTAGGTAATTCGCTGCCTGGGCCTCCCAAACTGCTGGGATCACAGGCATGAGCCACCGTATCTGGCCCCCAACCATTTGAAAGTAAGTTGTGGACATCAATCCTCTTCAATTCTAAATTCTTCAGCATGCATCTCCTAAAAGTAAGTACATTCTCTTACAATATCGTGTTACTTTATACACCTAAGACAATTAGCAATAATTCCCTAATATCACTTAATATCCAGTCTGTATTTAATTTTCCCCAGTTGTCCCTTTTTTTTTTAATTATTATATTTTAGTTTCTGGGATACATGTGCAGAACTTGCAAGTTACATAGGTATACACGTGCCATGGTGGTTTGCTGCACCCATCCAAATTTCATCTCCATTAGGTATTTCTCCTAATGCTATCCCTCCCCTACCCCCAACCCCACAACAGGCCCTGGTGTGTGATGTATCCCTGTGTTCATGTGGTCTTATTGTTCAACTCCCACTTGTGAGTGAGAACATGTGGTGTTTGCTTTTCTATTCCTGTGTTAGTTTGCCAAGAATGATGGTTTCCAGCTTCATCCATGTCCCTGCAAAGGACAGGAACTCATCCTTTTTTATGACTGCATAGTATTCCATGGTGTATATGTTCCACATGTTCTTTATCCAGTCTATCATTGATGGGCATTTGGGTTGGTTCCAAGTCTTTGCTATTGTGAACAGTGCCACAATAAACATACATGTGCATGTGTCTTTATAGTAGAATGATTTATAATCCTTTGGGTGTATAAATATATAAATTGCTGGGTCAAATGGTATTTCTAGTTCTAGATCTTGAGAAATGGCCACACTGTCTTCCACAATGGTTGAACTAATTTACACTCCCACCAACAGTGTAAAAGTGTTCCTATTTCTTCACATCCTCTCCAGCATCTGTTGTTTCCCTGACTTTTTAATGATCACCATTCTAACTGGTATGAGATTGTGGGAGTAAAATTTAGCTGCGCCATTAAGATGGCGCCGGCCTGCCTGATTACACAATTGGAGAGGACTGCC